>CAUYRT010094927.1:0-21089 GCA_963574885.1 Lepilemur ruficaudatus
AAGAAATTAATTGGCCAACTAAAGATATATATAGAAAAAAATTAGCTGGGCATGGTGGCGCGTGCCTGTAGTCCCAGCTACTCGGGAGGCTGAGGCAGAAGGATTGCTTGAGCCCAGGAGTTTGAGGTTGCTGTGAGCTAGGCTGACGCCACAGCACTCTATAGCCCGGACAACAGAGTGAGACTCTGTCTCAAAAAAAAAACAAAACATACATACTTGTAATTTCAAAAGTACCACACGTACTCTTTATGGAAGAGACATACACAATCTATATCTACTGATATTTATTTTGGTCTTTTAATAATAATTATAAATTTCACTCTTATTGATGCCTTAATAATCAGCTATTTAAATTTTTTCTCTAATATTTCAATTTTCATTCATTAAAATGTGTTGTTTTGATTATGCTTTGAGAATTTAACACTTTTCTCTTAAAAAATAGTTTAATAGCTGCCAAAAAATTTAGCCTGGAACCTTTCAAAGTGAATGATAAAATGAGTGATGTGTCAGTGTAAAATTAATGATTTTAAAGTTTCTCAATGTGTTAATTTGAAGAAAATGAAAACATATATGATATACTATATATGTGTATATATTTTACGTGTAATATGCCATATATGAATGTCTATATGTGAGTGTATATATATTTAATATCTTTTTTCTTTTCTGAGACAGAGTCTTGCTCTGTTGCCTGGGCTAGAGTGCCGTGGCGATGGGATTCTGACAGCTGGATGCTAAAGGCGTTGGGAGGTCCCACCAGCAAGAAAACAAGTTTTGGTTTAACCTTAGAATTTTCAGTAGCTATCCTTTCAATCCATCATGCCTAGTGTCCTGAAGTTTTTATCCTAATGCTGTAAGCATTGATTGTATCCTTTGATGAGAGTATTACTTTTACGGCTGAGTGGAATAAGGTAAACCAATCTAGATATCTAATTGATATTTATAATAATATTAAAGCTATGTTCATGTTTTCTTGTGTTTTTCTTTTTCTTTTTTTCCCCCAAAAGAATGAGTCATGCCTTCAATTCCAAGACTTTCTGGGATTTTCATTTGGAAATGCCTTGGTTCATTTGACTTCTCATTTAACCGCATCAATTTGGACTTCTTTTCTCTGTTAAATTCATTTACTTTTCATATTCAAAAATGTTTGATATCTCCTATGTTATGATCTTCCAACTGTTTTTTTCTTTTTCCTCTCAATTGGATTTGTACCTTTTCCTTCATTTACTATTGTTTTAATGGGGCTTCAGGAAGATATCTAGACTTATATATGTAATCACTTCACCAAGTTTAAATAGAATATATTTATTTTGATGTATGAAGATATTCAAATTGACCCAACATAGCAAGGATCAACAAAGTGTCGTGCACTTTGAATAACATGAGAAGGCAGTGTTAAATAAGTCTTAAAAGTCATTTGTTTTAGAACTCATCACAATTTTCCAGTCTTTTTTCCCTGCTCCACTCATTAATTCATAAGTAGTCTAGAGGAAAACCTTTTACATTGTCCCCCAAACCTCTGCATGAGTTCTGTGCACACCAGCTAAGAGATCTGCTGTAGCATTCTATACTGAAAATCATTGTTATTGATAGTGACATTGTTATACACAGAAAGCATGTTTGCAGCAGTGTTATATTAATCAATACTTTATTTTTCCCACATAAATTTAAGCAGTTTCAAAAAATTTGTTTCCTTGTGTTAAGCATATTTTAGGAGATATTTGGGGAGTAAGATATGACTCTAGATATCTTTCATTAAAAGAAATATTAAAATACATTTTATCCCAGAGTTCCAATTATCCTAGTTTCCCTATATTATTATGTATCAGATTATAAAGGATAGAACTGCTATACACCCCTCATACATTTTGAAGCAACTTCAAAATCACAGGATAGCATAATTTCAAAGGAAACGTCATTGCGTTAAATTATTTGTATAGGCAGTAAGATAGATATTTCAATATAGACATTCTGATAATAGAGTACTACAAAATCTGGGATAATACAAGTATTTCTTTGCTTGTGTTGTGTTCATTAACTATATTTTATATGTGCAAGAAGTCTTATTAATATTATATGCTTTATTAAACTTCACTTTTACTTCAGATTTAAGAAATACTAGCCACATTATTTTCCGATAGTAGTTATTTTATTTGGAAAGGAAAAAATAAAACAAAATAAAACTATTCATAGTTGTATAGCACAACACAGAGAAGACATAGGATAATAATTCATTATACATAAAACAGACCCTTTTTATTATTATAAAGAAATATCCAAAGGACAAGACAATAGGGTTATGTACATTATTTATTCCCACGTATATCTATGTCAGTATAATATAATCATGTTTTAGAACAAATTATTTCTAAAAAATTAGCAGAATTATCTTCTTTTAGTAATTCTAGGAATGTAGAAAGTTATCCTGCATCGGAGAGTCCATATGCAGCGAAACAATATTCTTCCAAATCATTTGTGTTTCTCAAAACACTAATAAAAGGCAGAACCAGGATACATAGAATCAGGAGGAAACTATGCCCAAGGGTTGAACAAAAGTCAATACAAGGCTAGAGGAAGATTATATGATCTAGTGAATATTACATTGAACTAGCAAAGCCACTCAACACACAAAACACACACACACATAAACTCATGCACACAAAATCACTGCTTAGACTGGAGCTAGTAGGTGGCGTGAAGTTGAAAATGATGGCTTTTGTTTAATATTATTAAATTGTCTTAGATGCTAAATATACGTCTTCAAATTACCTGCCAAATTTGTGCCTTTGGATGAATTTCATATTCCCACCAAATAAAGCTGAAAGTTTATGTGTGTGGACAAAAAATTTTATCGTTTTCCCTGAATTTTTATAGAACAGTAATTATACTTTGGGGTCTTGAAGCTTGACTTTCCTGTTTATATGGTAGATGTAACATAAAGTCAAAAAATAATGAAATGAGAATTTTATTTTAAGAAGGGCAGCATACAAGAGAAGATTATGCACAAATCCATGATGTAACAAATTAATTTAAATACAGATATGGCCCAAGAGCAAAAATAAAATATTAGATGTATATAAAAAGCACCTATTGGCCACACTTCTACAATGTGCTACCTAGATGTTGTTAATAATAGATGTTGTCAATAATAATAGAAGTTGCTACTAATTAGAATTTATGTGTTAAAAAAACAGTTGGAATTATGCACTGCACTATTTCAGGTGGGCCTGGACAGACTACATGTGGGTTTCTTTTGTGGTTGTTGCTCTCCCCGCCTTTACACAGGAGAGAATTTAGCAGCTGCTCTAAGGTATGCATCAGAGATCATCAGGGCTGACCAGATAAGCCTGTTATAGAAACAAAATGAATCTATTTTAACACTCCCTAGAATTTATGAACAATTTTCAGTAACATAATCTCAAGAGTGTGGTATTGCAATTCCTACACATAAAAAATGTGGATATTGGAGAGATTACTTACTAAAATTAAAGGCCTATGATCATATTTACATCCTGAGTTTGTAGATTATTTTATACTACTTATATTCAATGAAGCAAGATTCTGAATTCACTAGACCAACATAAACATGGAAAATGGTTTCTGGCTAAAGGAGATTACTCTGAGGACCCTGCTGAAGTACATAATAAAAATATTAAATAAATATATATTTTTTTCTATAAAAGAAGAATTTTTATACTCTCCTTATAATACCTCAAGCAAATTAAATTGAAAACATATAAAAAATGTTAGTGAATTATAATGATAACTATTCCCTTATGATCAGGCATCTTGCCATGCCTTCACAATCTTCACTTCATTTCATTCCAAAACATCTCAATGAAGCAGGTATTATAATCATTCCTTATTTATACATAAAATTGGTCTTAAAGAGTCTTATGATTTGTTTATGGTTATAAAACTCTGCAGTGTTCTAAACTTGAATTGTCTCATTCTAAAAGAATGGCCTTAAATACATGTAGGATTTGGCTGACTTTTTCTATAAAGACCCATATAATAAATCTCTTAAGTTTTGCAGAACATACGGTTGATGTCACAACCACTCTGCAATCGTGTCATGAAAACAGACATACACAATACATAAATTAATCCATTTATTGCAACAATACCCCAACTAAAAAAGCAGTTATGATTGGGATAGGAGATATCGAATCCATACTAGGATTCCATACTTGTATTGTTTTCATCATATAAGAATTATAACACTCCACACAGCTATAATTTCTTTTATAAATTCAAATATGAATATATTGTCAACTATTTGGAAAATTCCAAGACATATAAAGGAAAAAAAATTCTTAAAGCATATATTTAGAAATAACATTAATTTATTACAAATTTATTTTTCTAAAATGTTATATATGCATATATATGTGTGCATATATATATGGGGGTATGTGTGTGTGTATAAAATGTATGAATTTGTTTGTGTATTTGTATATTGTCAAATATACACTTACGAATCGCTTTTTTAATATTTTAAGTTTTTGTAATGCAAGTTTCTAAAAGTTATATTTCATTTCTTTTAACATCAATACAGTTAATAAAATCTTCAGACATCTATATAATATGTAAATTAAAGAAAAGATGACAGACAATAGATAAAATTGTCCTTCAATGATTAAGACAGCAGAATAATGAAACCCAGAGATGACTATGGAAGAGTTTTAAAGCTAAGTGACAAAAATATCACTTTATCTCTGAGATAAAGTGTCTCACTCTGAGTGTCCTGAAAAGAACACGTATATCTGTTGTAGAAGTGAAAAGTCACGGAGTTTCACCAACTTTGGAAATGTTTTGACTCAGTTGGGAATGAGATTAATGATTTTGTGAAATCAAAGTGTTCAGGAGACTCCAGCTGGGGACTGACTCAGCTGATTAACCAGCACGAACCAGCAAAGGCTTGTAGTTGAATGATTATCGCATGCCTTTACAGCTAGAAACACTAAAAAATAATAAAAGTTCAAACCCGTATGTTGATGATGGGCTAAGAGGTAAAAATGAATATCATTTATGGGCTAAGCTTAGAAAATATCAAACATGTATTGAAGACTGTATGTTTCTGTGACTAAGTATGTTTTGGTGTCTTGATGTGATGTTGTGTATAAAGAAGTAAAATTGTTTTGTATGAGAAAGGTTTCCCTCAAAAGACATACATTTGTCCCTAATGTATGAGTGAATGTTAAAACATACAGAGAAAAAATATTTCAGAAATATCTATCACTCAGGGAACATACATTGTTTGGATGTTACAATGTTTCAAAATCATATCCCTTCTGATATGGCAAAGTTTGAAACACAGAAAATTAAAAAGATACAGAGAATTCTTCAGGCAGTGAATAGAATACTTATTACTTGACATGTTATATGAACATTAATGGCTATTTCTATTCCTTTTGTGAAGGACAGAATTGGCAGCAAGCCTACAATCTGTTCTTCCTCTTCATTAGGATATCTGGGAAAGGAGTGAACCAGTCGAATCACCTAGTTAGCATTCTTGTGTCCGTGACTTTTTAGTAAATATATACACATTCTATTTCCTACCAGGTTGGAAATGGAGAGGCCTTATCAGCCAAATGCTTTTAGTATTATGTATGGATTTTTTCAGGCATAGCTGGTTGAAGAATGTTAGTAAACTGTGTAATTGATGACATTTAATATGGACATATTCTATAAAATTGCTCATTCTATGTGAGCCATATATCCTTATACATTACTGAAAATAAACCCCACATGTTTAATCTTAATGTGGGAGTTAGGATTGTGGGGAGCCGCATTTGATTGTTTCACACCACTCTTAAGATAGAATAGTTTGTGCCTCGTGATTGTCTATGTCCTTTAAATCATTAGGAAAATCGTAACTGAGTACAAGCTATTGTTTGTGTAGGTCTGAATTGATATTTGAAACTTTATTGTTACCACAAATTGGCGCAATGAGCAGGATTGTCTTTCCTTTGCTTCTTCCAAGTAATTCTCTCTCAACCCGCTACCACCTATACCTCCTTTCGAAAACTACCAAGCTTTGAATCTCATGTCTTCAGGTTATGTATCAGCTACTACCCATCATTAAAGCTGCAATCCACAGACCCCTCATTTACCAAAGATTTTGTCTGGGTTCATTACTATCTCTTCACTGTTTTCCGTATCCCTCTCTTCTCAATACTTCCCAATTTCGATATACCCACAGATGTTTCTTCACGCAACTAGGGACATTTTTTTCTTGAGCTCCTCTCCCCTAATGATCCTGTTTTTCTCCTCCATCGTGTACCAGTTAAGCATTTCTGTAGAAAATGTCCTAAGACTGGTCCCAAACACTATGTCCACTTGCTCTATAATGTCACCTTCTCACCACCACCTCCTCTCTTCTTAGCTCACCCCCTCTAGCACCTTGACACCAAAATCTTTCAAACCCCCTGGGATGGAGCTTGCCATCTTTCCCCTGACCATTCTCCTCTTGGTACTTTCCTTTTGGTCATTTCCAAACTCTTCACCTCTCTTCTTTCTACATATTGTCTTGCAGGAGTAGAGGGTAGTGGTGGATGAGACAAAGAAACAAAACACCCAAACCCGGTCAAATTAAACGGCACTTACATTGCCCCTGCAGCTCTATCAGTAGAATGTGATAGGAGGCAAACTCGCAATGCTGCTAATTGATTCTACTTAAAATTTATGACTACAACCCTCATGAATTCTTTAATGCTGCCAGCCAACCGTAACGTATGTAGTGCCTAACCCTTTCACTCTTTAACTTCCACTGCCTCTTTCACAGGCAGGAACGACTTTATTCAAGGCTGTTGCAATATGGGAAAGAGATTGAACTCAGTTCCTCTGAAGCAAAAAGCAGAGAATTTCCCTCCAATTTGGTGATAATGAATAAGAATGTAAAAGAAAGGACTGTTGTCAGAAAT
This sequence comes from Lepilemur ruficaudatus, assembly GCA_963574885.1. Classification (NCBI taxonomy): domain Eukaryota; kingdom Metazoa; phylum Chordata; class Mammalia; order Primates; family Lepilemuridae; genus Lepilemur; species Lepilemur ruficaudatus. Next base: position 6,927 of record CAUYRT010094927.1, read on the forward strand.
CACTAGGAAGAGCAGTTTGTGGAACTTGATGGGTGATTGGAACAGGGAGATGGGTGAAAGTCAGCTGTCAAACGTGACTGCCAAGTTTTCACCATGGGTATATTGAGGAATGATGGTGCCAACTGCTGACAGAGAAAATATGCAACGTAAAATAGATTCCACTATTTGAGATGACCATATGGAGATTGGCTTTCTGACTGGAAAAGGTTACCATCTGCATCATTCACATTTAGGAATTCATGTCAGAGAAACTGTTTTCTTTTTTTAATTTTGTAAATTGAGCATACTATGCTCCTCACATTCAGACTTTGACATAAATATTGTCCTGTTCTTCTTTCACAGATGGCACAGTTTCAAAAGTCTGTTATTTTTGGTAATATAAGAACATTCCCTTGTTAAAAAAATTCAAGCACACCAAATAATGAAGAAAGTAAATTCTTCTACAATTTTACCAAAATTAGTGACAAATAATATTTTGTTACACACACTTCTAGTATGACTGTCTAGATAGATACATGTATAGTTAAGCATACAATTATGCATATGGAAATATATTATGCAACAATATGCTATAGAAATCATTCCGCGATACACTTTAATGATGTTTGTGAAGTTCACAAATTACATATCATTTAATTTATGTTATTCATTTTATTTACTGGGTCCACTAGCATAATAGCACCATGGCGAACATTTTTCTGCATACTTCTATTCACATTATTAATTTCTCTTCTTAGAATGAATTACTTATTAATAGCACACAGATAAGTACGTGTTTGACATATATTGCTAAACCAATTTCTAAAATGAAACTGTCATGTAAGACTCCTATAACATGTTTCATTCTTCCTCCTTGTACGTTTACCATTCCTCATTTTTCTCACACCTGTTCTTAGCTTGTTTAATTATATCTAAATAATATATTTTCCAAGTTTTTTGTTTATAATATGGTTTGTATTTATATAATATTATTACTGCTATTTTTAATACCTTTCTAATCTATTCTGGGTGAGATCTATTTAGGGTGTGATGGTTTACAGTTTTACTATCTGCTAAAATACTGACTACTCCAGGATGTTGTATATAGTTCAATATCAAATTTATAAGATTTAATATATTGTATGCCTTTTTGCCTTCATTTAATAAATTCTAAGTAGGAGCCTTATGATTATTGAAAAAAATCCCATCCTACAACTGACCTGTAGCTCAAATGCATGTTATCCATAAAACTGAAGTACTTGTCACACAGTTTTGGTGTACACTGATTTTTCCAATAATGCATCTACCCTGCACTTTACTTTGTTCTAAAAGGTAACAATTGCCATTGATCATTTTAGAAAATTGTGTTATTGGCATGTTCCCATGCATTTCAGTCACCAATGTAGCATGCCTATCTTGGCCTGCATTTGGAGCTATCACATTTACCATTATTCTGTGTTTAATTTAAGCTTTTTATTTCAATAGATTTAGGGTGTACAATTGTTTTTTGTCACACGGATGTATTGTAAAATGATGAAGTCACGGTTTTTAGTGTATCCGTTAGCAGAATCACGTACATTGTTCCTGATAAGTAAAGTTTGATCCTACACCCCCTCCCAACCTCGCCTTTTCTTAGTTTCCAATGTTCCTTATACCTCTTTATGGCCATATATACCCATTGCTTAGCTCCCACTTGTAAGTGAGAACATTTGGTGCTTGTTTTTTCATTTCTGAGGTAATTCACTTAGGATGATGGTCTCCAATTCCATTCAAGTTGCTGTAAAAGACATTACTTCATACTGCTTTATGGGTGATTAGTACTCCATGGTACAAATTAAATATATACCATATTTTATTTATCCACTCATTAACGGATGACAGCTTAGGTTGACTCCAGAGTTTTGCAATTGTGAATTATGCTGGGATAAATATTCCAGTACAAATGTCTTTTTGATAAAATGACTTCATTTCTTTTGCTTACATACCCAGTGGTGGGATTTTTTAGTTGAATGGTAGGTCTACTTTTAGTTATTTGAGGAATCTCCGTACTGTTTTCCATAGAGGTTGTAATCGTTTACATTCTTATCACCACATCCACGTCAACATCTGGTACAACTTAAATATTTTATTAAGGGTAAAAAGTGTAAAGGAGTACATAGAAATCATTAACATCAAAGATAGGAACACCGTTTATATTTAGGATAGTAGCACAAATGAGAACTTGAGATGCAAACTAGATTGGAGATAGCCTGAATAACTTATTCAAAACCTGTATTTATGCATTTGGGTTTTCACTTTATGTCTTATGCCAAGTTTATTATTATTGACAACTATATTTTAATTGTGGAAATTACAATTTTCTATCTCCGTTAGTATTTTCCTTTGGGTCTTTCAGTATTTCTAGAAAAATATCATCCATGTTTCTGCTGGGAGTGCAAGTGTAGATATTTTAAACCCAGCTCTGAACAATCTGAGAGCAAGAAGAGACAGGTATAATTGTGAGTCTGGCTATATTTTGATTAACTTGTACTTATAAAACAAAAGTATGGCTTGCTTCTAAGTTATTCATGCTGCCAAGGTGTTAAAAGACAATCTAAATGTTAAGTTTCTTGTCTCCATAGTAAAGACTTTTTCTGTTTCTTCTTTCTGATTCAAATATTCATTGTTTATATATTCATTGAATAATATTGCAACTTAATGATTATTTTAGATATATATTCATTAATATGGTAAAAATAATGTAAGGATTATTAGCTATTTGATTTTGCTTATAGCAGATTTTAAATCAAAATAAAGATCTCCAGAAAGGAGAAACAAAAGTAAAGGCCGGAGATAGTAAAGAAATGTTACGTCGTTTGTAACAGAGATGAAATCATTGGAATTAGCAAGTCTAAGGATCACATCATTTTTTCTGCCATTTGTTTTTATTCTATATGAACACATATGCTTGAGAGTGGACATAGAAAAGAACTTTGTAATTGAATCGCTGCTGGAAAATTTGGCGTTTGTCAAAAAACATCTAATTTTTAGCTTTGTCTGGGTTGTTATGGACATATTTCCCCTTTTTTGTTTCTTTGCATATACATATCGCATAAAATGCATGATCAAAAAATTTTCAAAAAATTTATAAATGACAGTTCCCACTGAAATGGTGCCAGTTATTTCAATTTCAAGATGAAAATCAATATTACAGTTATTGAATTAGCCATTCTGAACAATTAATTATATAATAGGAAAGTTCTTGATTTCTAAATATCAAGGCATTCTCTCTAACCAGCCATATAAACCATATAGGCTTGATAAAAGATAAATCCTTGAAGAAAATGAGAAACTTAGTGCACTTCTCCTGATACTACTTTGTACACATACACCCACACCAACACAAAGAGGATTAACTTAATTAATTTCGTGGCTCATTAAACTTTCCTTTTGCTAGCTAACAGAGACAATAAACTTTTCTGAGTTGGAAACTAGTAATATACAGCACACAACATAAATAAAATAGACTCTGTACATTTATTTATCCCAAATTATTATTAATTTTTTATTTCCTTATATATATTTTCTTAAGTTCAAAAATGCTGTCATGGTACTTACGAGGAAAAAAAGACAATTATGAGAATTTTCATTTCATTTTCTATTCGTTTTGGCAACTTACATAAACATTTTACATATTACTGGAATAGTGGATCAGGCATCCTCAAAAATATTTTGCCTAACTTTCATGCTAAGAAAAGCATCAAAATAAATGTATAATATAAAATTGCAAAGGAAGTAATTGTGGCTCCAGAACACAATTTAACAGTGTCACAACACCATTTTCCAGAGCTCCTCTATTAATATTGGTGAACATACACAATGAAAGTGCAGTTCTATCTTCTTAAAAAAACAAATAAGCCTTTTTTTTTTCTTTTGAAATAACAACCTATTTCAGAGGAGAGCTGTCTCCTGGAAAAAATTGGCTTGAAAATAAAGCAAAAACATAAGATTGTTTTTGAAGAAACAGGCCCAGTTAAGCAAAATATTAAGCCTTTTTAGGTCGTTTCTCTTCCTTTCTGCATATAATAAAAGTAAACCTGAGAAAAGAAATGGAAGCCTTTTTCATGATTGCCTCTCACTCTTGATATTATCCTAGGCTCCTGATGATAAGACCAGGTGCTCTAAAGCCTGCCGCACTGCTTAATCTTAGTGAGGAAAGGATTTTAACGCATTTTATTAGCAGAGAATGATGTAATTTATTCTCTAGTACATGCTTTAATTTAAATTTCATTTCTTAAGAAGCCCACAAATACCCTATAGTAAAATACAGACAGTAATAAAAAGTACAAAATAAAGACAAGCTCTACTTCGGAAGAATTCAAGCATTGTGCTAAGGTACCCAGAGGTTTTATATAGATGATTAATTCTTTTTGTACCAGAGGAAAATCCACTTGCCAATCAATACTTGTAGGGCTGTGATTTTCCTTTTTCACCTTAGTAATTTTTTTTTAATTTCGGTGTGTAGCATATTATTTTGGGTGCTGTATGACGTGTAATTAATACTCTCTTTCTAATTAACTTTCTTTAGGTTGTGTATGTACACATCTCAAATATGTGATCTAATAATTTATTGATGAGGAAGTAGACTGCTCACACTAATCAATATTATTTCTTTGCTCATACTTAAGCACATTCTTGCTTTCTTGTTCTTTTTCTTTCTCTTCATTGTGGTTCTTATTTCTTCTTTCATTTGTTCTTTTCTTCCTTTCCCCCCTCCACTTCCTCCCTCTCTTCCTTTTTTCTGTCTTCTTTCTTTTTTTCCTTCCTATTTTTCCTCAAATTTTACGGAACAGAGGCTTTCTCTATGCATATTGGCCACTGCCAACAAAACAAAGCCCTTTATCTCTTGGAAGTTACAAACACAAAAGCTAGCACAACATAGAACTAATACAATACCAAGGATCTCTCTCATTTCCACCTTAAGTGTTCTGCATCTACTCTCTACACAAGAGAAACAGCAACATTCCTTTGTTTAGGGCCTAGTTTATTTGGCTTGTGTAGTTGCAAAAATAAGATAAATCTGCTCTAGGGCCAAAGGCAATTTTGGGCCATCAGATGAAACAACTTTAGCCCAAATTTGCCCTTAAGGGATGTCCTTTCTAGAAACAAGTTAAAGAAAGTTCAGAATCGTTTTCTGTGAAAAGCAAACATATCCTACAATGTGTACAGAATATTAGCTCCTGAATTTAATGGGTGCAAGCAAAGGTATTACTTTTTTTGTGTTAATTATAACTTGTATAAAAGAAAAATTTAAGTTATTATAAATAATTTCTGTCCTCCCTCAAAACAGTGATAGGATCAACAAAGTACAGAATACGTTCAATCTACAAAATCAAAAGTTTTTCCCAAAAGGAGGGAATCACTAAAAACTAAAAATGGAGCAAAATAGTTTATCAACCCACAATGCATTTTATATAATACCCAAAATTCCTGAAGCTCAAAGAATACAAGTCACTTGCCACCCCCTAAATAATAAGAAAATGTTATGCTCAGAACTTGAATTCATATCTTTCAATTTTTGGTTCAGTGCACATTTGCCAATGTCATGTCATGCCATTTATTTTATCCATCATCAAAATATTTCTAGTTTCAAAGCCAAATTACACCCACCCGACAATGTTAAACAAGTCAGGGAGATGTTATCTCCCATTGCAATAAGAGAAAGAGGCCAGAACTGACTCTGAGTCAACTTTGCTGAAATAAGAGGTGGCAGGTTTTAAGAATCAGGACAAGGTGGACGTGACAGAACACCAGTGTTTGCTAGTTGGCTTCACAGCTGGAAGCGAAGTGCTCACTGAGGTAAGGTTCCTATCCTCCCTCAGGGACTGGGAGATAGAAACTATCATCCTTGATTACATGTTAAAGAGATGGCTCCCGGGTCCTTAAGAAAGATATCCCTGGGTTGTAAAACCATCAGGAGGCTTTTTAAAAATTACATCTCAAAGGATTAGAGAAAGGAGTTACAATTGCAAGTTTTCTAATGCAAATGCTCTAACAAAAGGGAGCTAGAGAGCAGGGGTGGGGTCTATTTGTCAGGAAGAGTCTTGTCTAAGGATTAGTCAGGTGAGGGTAATGCTATGGCTCTCTTGATTCCCAGTCATGGTTGGGAATACAAACTTGGCTGTATTAAAATAGTAACTCAAATTTCTTAGCTTATTTCACTCATTTGCACATATGTGGGCATCAAGTTCCCCTTAAAACAACTTGCAAGTCTGTTTTAAAAACATAGTTTTTCCTATCCTGCATGAATGTGGATTCTACAAATCCATTTCTCTTGTCCTTCCTGCTCTCAGGATGGCTCTACTTAACCACAGTTGCTGTTGTGCTTCACAAAAATGCCAGCTCCTTCTCCAAAGTGTTGTCTCCTAGTGGCCCCCGTATTTGTTGACCTACAAGTTAGCAAATATTCTGTTGACCTCAGCTTTTCACTTGCTGGAGTCGCACCTTTTTGGCCCAGCCTCAGGTCACACAACATTGTCGATACCCACCGGGCTCAGAGTTCCCTCAGGAAAACAATGTCCTCAGCATGTGCAGAAAAGAGAAACAAAAAGGTAAATTTACAAGAAACAAATTTTCAAGATAAAGTTGCAACGGGGGTGGAGTTTTGAAAAAGAATAAAATTTGCCCAAGTTGGTTACACTATGAAATTAACTGAAACCAATATTTAGCCTGGTTAAATTTTAGACCCTGCATTGTGATTATGTATATCATCATCATAAAGCAATTAAAGAAACTTTAATTTTGGAGGATGATTTTATTCGCCTTAATAATTGTAATTGCTACCACTTATCGCTCATTTACTCTAGGTTAGGCCCTATTTCAAGGGATTTACATGCATCACGCACGTGGTAGTGCTTATAGGAATGGAAGATTTACAGCACTCCTGGGAAAGTAAGACTCAACTCAGTTGACAGAAAACAACGGTATGCAGAGAGCCAATAATTGGCGTGTGGTGGGGTCACGTTCTCCATGAAACGATGCTCATTTTCTCTTTTACGGTTTTCCTATTTTCATGAAAATCTTTGTATCTTTACTCTGATTCAGAAAATCAGAGCTATGGTGTATGAATCAAAATGTGTGTGCCTGATTTTACATATCTATAGAAATGTGTCATGGTTGTTCTTTTTTTCTCTGTGTGTTCTTAAATAAATGTGGTATTTTAAAATAGTTTCAGAGCCATAGAAACATTGCAAAGTTATGACAAATGTCTCCACATACCCCACTCAGAGTCCTCTATTGCTAACACCTTGCATTAGGATAGTATATTTGTTACAATAAATGAACCGATACGTTAATACATTCTTATTAACTAAAACCCAGACTTCATTCAGATTTTCTTAGTTTTTACCTAATATTCTTCTGTTTATGCTCCCATCTAAGATAATACATTACAGTTACGTCTTCTTAGGATCCTCTTGTCTGTAACAGTTTCGTGGGCCTTCCTTGTTCTAATGACCTTAACAGCTTTTAGGTATACTGGTCGCATACTTTGTCTGAACACCCATTGTCTTGTTTTTCACTTATTACCAATAAAAACTTACAGAATTTATGTTCAGGTGATCTAGTGACTTACTATGGCCTTGGCCCCATCATTACATTAACATTTCAATCAAATAATTTACCATGACTTATTTGCATATTCCCTCTATATAAGAAAATAAAGAAAAATTGTAAATCTTTCAAATATTTTCATTTTTAATCAATGTTGCCAATTGTGCAAGAGTCTTAAATGTAAGGAAACTTTACTAAGAATATCTTAGCTCTCTATTCACGTCTACCATCCAGCTTATATAGGTCATTTTATTGATTATAGATCATTTATAACAAAGCAATTAGATATTTTTAGTGGCCTTTCCCTCGACTACAGGGAACTCCTTTAATGATACTGGGAAATGCTCTGCTTGCATTAGACTTCTAATCTTTGAAGGTACACAAATTTCCTAAAATTTTACTCACATATTCCTATGTCAAATTTCTTGATGTTACTTCCTTCTCTGATTGTGCAATTGATGTTTGTTAGATCATTTCCACCCTTAAATATCGTCACCTTTTGCAAGGCTTTTTAAATCTTCACACGTAATTTGCTCACACAGCAGAATGTAGCTGCAGAGCTATGCATACATGATCGATTAAAAATTCTGTCAAGCTACACATTCTTTCACTATATATGTTTTTGATTACATATATATTATCCAAATGGCATAATTAAGCTATTGGAAAATTTAAATTTGAAAACACTAAACATTTGGAGTAGAAAGAGTCCGTTGAAAAAGCAATTAGGTGTTTACAGTCATTTGCTACACTCTAGGAGCATATCAGGAAGTACCTTTATCACTTTAATTCCCATAATACTGGAAATAGACTGAAAAAAACCCAAATTTCTTAGTAAGGGCAATCATATTTTTTATTATAGGTTTACATAACTTAAAACTTGTGTTTTATGTTTAATTGTACTTGGTGCCTAGTTTCTTGAAAAAAATACAATTATACAATATGAATACAATCATAACATCAGAGGGAAAACACACTTGTCTTACTGAACTTTTTATGAGCCATCTGTCTATGTTAATCCATTAAAGGAAAATAAACATATTTATCAAAAATCACATGCATAAGAGATTTGATATTGATTTTATATTATCCTTAGAGTTGTGTTAAAGGGGTAAACACTGCTTTCATTTTTTCTTACAGTTGTCTGATCTGTGCTCATCCACTTTCTAAAAGTGATCTCCCGTATTAAAGAGCTACACTGGGAGGCTGAGGCACAGATGTCACTCTGCGCATTGTGCGGGGTTAGCGTCTAATTACTGCTAGATATGCAATAGACATTTAAAGAAATGTGTATACGTAATACAAGCAGATTTGACCTACATTTTTCTTTTCCAAGGGTGAGCTTTGAAGTGCCAGATATGACTTCAACCAATTGACTGGAATGATATATAATGCAAGAGCCTGAGACATCTTTTAAAATGACCGAGAACATTTAACTGCAATCTTCCACGGTTTTGTACACTGACAGGAAGAATTTTAAAAATTGCTGTTTAAGGAGACCTGTTGACTTTTATAGCTCAGAATTCATGTCAGTCACAGCAGCTGCTCCATCTTTATATCCTAAAAAGGACCAGCTCTGTAGGACAAATAGAAGAACAGGAAGGTTCATAGCTTCCTACCTTTGAGAAGAGCACTCTGATGCCAATAGGAGATCGTAAGTGAACAATGCACATTTATTGCTAAATGAAACATAGAATCATGAAGTTCTCACATATAAAATGCATTTTATTAATATAACAAAAATGTTTCACATATTCTTCACTCACTAGTTGAGAAAATTCATATATTACAAATTAGCATTATATCAGCAAAGAGAGGCAAATAATTTATTCATCCAAATATGTCAAAGGGACTTTATTCTTGCAAAATGTAAATTACATGTTAAATCAAGAATTTAACAAGAAGTCTATATTTCAAGTATAGCATATTTAGAATTAGATAGGAAAATGAGAAGGTTAGTGACTATAGTCATAATTATTTTTATTGCGGCTCAGTTAATAAAAGTGATATAGGGCCACATACCCATGTCAAGAAGTTGATTGAAACTCTTTGGGAGAAGCACAATAGCTAAGATTGAGCTACTAGCAAGTTGCCCAGCACTCTTCCTGACAGCTTCCTTTCACTGGACACTAATCATAGGCCAGGCATTGTGATAGACACTCCACATTTATTGTGTTCTGCAAAAATATATTACTGTCATACACATTTAAATATTTACTCCATAGAAGGGTAGTTACCAGGTCTTGGGTCATGGGGAGAGGAGATGTTGGGGCAGCATTGGTCAAAGGATACATATTTACAGTTAGGAAGAATAAGTTTGAGAGATCTATTGCACAACATGGAAGTATAGTTAATAATGTATTGTATTCTTGAAATAATGCTAAGACAGATTTTAAGTGTTTTTACCACAAACATGATAACTTCTTGTTTAAATGCATGTGCCATGATCTTTTCACTGATTATTATCTGAATGCAGAGAGCTTTCCTTATAAAGACCTCTCTACCTACAGTAGTAGAAGGAATTATGGCTTTGTTGTGTTTGTTTGTCTGTTTTGTTGTCAATGCATGCCACATCATTGTATAATAGTTGTATTAGAGGGAATAATTGTTTCTTAAAGTGTTGTCTTTTTTTTTTTTGATGATTATGAGTCAGGAGCAGACACAGTATAACATCACAAAGAGGCATATGATGGTGAAGGAGATTTATTGTACTCAGAGGTCCTAGAGTGGGTTGCACAGGGAGAGCTCCCAGGGAGCAGGCTTAGCTGAGCAGGGGGAGAAGAAAGGAGAGATAGGGAGAGAGAGAGAGAGAGAGAGAGAGAGAGAGAGAGAGAGAGAGAGATTGAACCTGTGGGAAAGTGCCTTTTTTTTGAAGTCAGAGAGTACACAAGCAAAGGCATGAGGGGATTTTATTGGTGTGTTTGAATGTCACTAGGTCACACTCAGGGGAGGTCAACTTGCGGCAGGGACCACCAGCCTTATTACTCTGGTGCACCTGGTCACCTGGGTTGGTGATCGTAGCCTGTTTGTGGGGATGTTGAGGCATCAGAAAATTACAAAGTTTTAAAAATGTATAATAGTAAAAGTACACGTGTTCTAATACAGGCTCTGCCACTTCCTTGCTTTGCAAAATTAGGTAGGTGGCCACTTCCCTACAAGTTCTCTAACTTGTAGAAGATGTCTAACTATGTAACTACGTAACAGTAGCTGTAGGAAGTTATGGCTTGACATGTACAAAGTGCCTAATGTAATGCCTGGCCAAAAGCAGAGACCTAATAAAGACCAGTCAGCATTATCAAAAACATTCATCGAATATTCATCTTTGATAGTACTTCTGTTATCAGTCATTCTAGGGAATTCTGATCGCTTAGTAAGTATGGTAGTTTTCTGCTGCAATACATATTTCGGAAATATGAAAATTTCATATACATTTAATGAGTAAGAGAATAACTTCAGTCTTATATTCAAGTTGAGTTGTTTTAGTCATGATTTTCCCCAGCATGTTAATGTGATGGGACACCAAGTATCTAAATCAGCAGTTGATAACAACGCTCAGAGGAAAATAATACTGTATATAATGCTTCTAGACTTAGTTTATCCCAGCGCCCTTTTGTGACAGTGAATTTTGTGCAATTCTCTCTGATATTTGCATTTTTGTTTGGGTTTCCATTTAGCTTCAACCCTTCCTTAAGCCCCATTTCATCAGATTACTTTCAAAATGCCTTTTAAAAACATATATATTCAAGCATAACACACATGAAAAGCATATAGAACTTAGCTTGATGCATTTTTGTAACTTGAGCTTATCTGTACAACCAGGTCAAAGACATAGAATATTTCTAGTACTAGAGAAGTGCCTTACCCTCTTGTAAGTGTAATCATGATCCATGCTTCTAACAACATGTATCAGTTGTGCCCTTTGCAGATTTTATGAAAATGTAATCACAGGTTTGTGTGAGTCTTCTTGCTTTTACCATCATGATTCTGAGCTTTGTCTATATCGTTCCATGAATCAGCAGTTCATTCATGCACAAGCTGCGTGATAGTCCATTGTACCAAATAACTTAATTTGTTTTCCATTCCATTGGTAGGGGGCTTGCTTGTACATATCATTAATAAACATATTGAGGGAAGAATGCAGGTTCCCCACCATTGGCTTTTAATGTTTAACAGAACTCGAGCAGATTTCTTCAGAGATGTAGATCCAGACGAGGTAGCTGAAAGAAACACAGAGCACAAAGAGTATATCTAAGGGGCCCCTTTTGCGTAGGTGGTCATCTCACCTGTAAACGTGCGCTGACACCTGAGCGAGCTCTGCGTCACTTGCCGCACAGACATTTAGGGCTCCACCGGCAGACAGGCAGTGCGGATTTTACTCTCCAGACCACTGCTGCCGCCCAGAAGTGAGAGCCTGGTGGAAGTAACTACTCGTAAACTCATCTAACCTTTCAAGCTGGATTTGTCTGGGTCATGCTTTGGTCTCTTGGCACCCACACAGTTTGGAAGGCAGTTTTTCTATACCGTCCTGGGATTTTCCCGAAACATATGTATAAGCATTTTTCATGGGTAAATGCTCAGGAATGGCATTGCTGGCCATGGGACACAGATTTATTCAACCAAATAATTTCCTGAAATTATTATGCTTTAGCAGCAGTGTGTGTGAGAGCCAACTGTTTCAGATCCTTGCTGGTACTTCTATTTTATGTCTTTATACTTTAGATAAATTCATGCTGTTTAAATACATACCTTTCTGATGACTAATAGAGTTGGGGAAACTTACATTTACTGATTAATGATTTATATATCCTCCTTTGTGAATTAGCTTTTGAGTTTTGCCTACTTTTTGTGAGTTTTCTATTGAATAAATACAGTACAGGAGTTTTTATGCATTATGGATCTGAAAATTTAGTCATATATATTAGAATTCCTTACCTACTATGTATTTGCCTGCTGCTTGGATTGTATGTCACCATCCCATATATTCTATAAGCCCAGTTATTTTCCATGCACAATTTTGCATGCCGAGAGATTTTTCAGTAATGTATGCATTGCAATATGTATATTGATTTCCAGGAGAGGTTAGTCATTGGTTATGTGTCAGCAAGTGGGTTTGTGGATCACATATAGGGTACCAGGATGGGTACATTGTAGCATTTCTTTTCTTTTCTTCATCATAGCAATAATTTGTGCTTGTATATACATTAAAATAATAGAGACAAATTCATCTCACATGTTGGTCAATAATTTACAGTTCTATGTGCTTATTTTTAAAAATAATGATATGCTTTGTAATCTCTGTGCATTTCTTTACAACAATTTCCTAAGATATTTGGTTTCATGACTCTTGAATAAAAATGCTATTTTGTCCTTGTCTTCTGATAAAAAAAATATGAAATTGAAGATTAATTTACTATTAGGGAAAAACCAACAAAGGTATACATAAAGAGTTGTTAAATATAAAATGAATTATATTTTACCGTATTGATTTTAGAATGATCAATGAACAAATAAAATAACAACAAAGGCCCTCAGATGGAAATTAGAGGGATAACAATTTTCATTTAAGGTATGGAAACCAAAACATCATGAAGTCAAAGCTACCTTAGATGAGATGGGTAATGAAGGGGGAAGTGTGGGACGAGTGAATAAGACTTTCTAAGAATAAACCGATCAATCCCTTAGCCATGAGGTGAAAGACATGAGTCTGGTGTTTGATAATGTTTGGACTAAGATAAATCAATTTGGTTACTTTCCAACATTAAGATTATGTGATTCAGTGACCACAAAAATATCCCTCATTTTGGTAGAACAACATTTTCAGAATAATTATGGATTGGTTGATTTTCTAAAAGGCAAACCTTATTTAGCCACTGACTTACGTTTAGACTGGTATTAAATGGACATACTATAAATGTCCCCACTACCATAAGACAAGAAGTTTTAATGACAACAAATGAGGGCAATAATAGACCTCATGAGATGCTGAAGACCATTGCAAATTATCACTGTTGAAAGTATTTAAAGCTGGACTTCGTGTGGCAGTTATTTGTTTTTCAAGTAGCATGCCTACAGCATCATCTGTGTACTGATTCAGAGACTATGCTCATGTGCCCGGTGATTTCTTGGGTCCATTTCCACCCTGCCCACAATTGTGCTTCTTTGTTTTTTTCCATAGGTTTTACTAGTCTAATCTATAAATAGTGTAACTTTAAATCGATTTATATCAAAATGTCTTAGAACTAAGTTAAAATTAGAAAGTTTTTCTTGAAAAAGTGTTAATTATAGCATTATACGTTAAAATTAGACACATATTAATGTTAAATAAAATAAGCAGGAATCTCTGTAGTTTGCGTTCCTGCGTAACAAACTGTAACCTAACTTTGTATGTAGACAAACCAAAACCTAACTAATTTAGGAATATAACAAACAGCCCAGTTTCAGCCAATCTCAAGCAGTCAGGCCTTCACAGGATGCCCCAATAAGGCAGACATCTAGCTGTAGCCAATCAGGTGATTTCTCTAGTTTGCTTTTGTATGCAGCCTATAAAAGCACGCTGCTCACAACACGCTGCTACGTGAAGTTCTTTGAGTCTCT
>CAUYRT010094931.1:0-29776 GCA_963574885.1 Lepilemur ruficaudatus
TTTTTTTTTTTTTTGAGACAGAGTCTCACTCTGTCACCCGGGCTAGAAGGCCATGGCATCAGCCTAGCTCACGGCAACCTCAAACTCCTGGGCTCAAGCAATCCTTCTACCTCAGCCTCCCAAGTAGCTGGGACTACAGGCATGCACCACCATGCCCAGCTAATTTTTTCTATATGTATTTTTAGTTGGCCAATTAATTTCTTTCTATTTATAGCAGAGATGGGGCCTCGCTCTTGTTCAGGCTGGTTTCGAACTCCTAACCTTGAGCGATCCTCCCGCCTCGGCCTCCCAGAGTGCTAGGATTACAGGCGTGAGCCACCGCGCCTGGCCCAGAGAACACAAATTAAGTCAGTGACAGATCATTCTTCACTGGACTTGATTCCAGCGGTTGACATTGTATCAACCAGAACATGAAATTTCCACCACCTCCATAACCTTCTGAAGCTCTTGTTCCCACTGCTCCAGCTGAGTCCACTGCCTACATGCTCCTCCTGTGCCTCCTCCGTAGGGCGTCACTAAGGCGAGAACCCAGGTGCCAGGGCTTTGAGGCCCAGTCTAGCACAGCACTTAGTGACTGCACACCCTGTGTCATGCACTGAACAGAAGGACAGGCACATCCCATGGTCCTTTGGCTCAAGGAATTGGCAATCCACTGTCCCGGTGTTAGTTAGGGCTGCCATAATAAAATAATACACACTAGCCGGGCGTGGTGGTGTGTGCCTGTAATCCTAGCTACTTGGGAGGCTGAGGTGGGAGGATCGCTTGAGCCCAGGAGTTCAAGGTTGCAGTGAACTATGATCATGCTACCGCACTCCAGCCTGGGTGACAAAGCGAGGGCCTGTCTCCTAAATAAGTAAATAAATAAATACTACACACTGGGTAGCTTAAACATAGATTTATTTTCTCACCATTCTGGAGGCTGGAAGTCCAAGATCAAAGTGCCAACAGTGCTAGGTATTTTCCGAGACTTCTCTCTTTAGCTTGAAGATGGCTGCCTTCTTGTTATGTCTTCACATGGTCTTTCCTCTGTGCATGCACATATCTGTGTCCAAATTTCCTCTTATTATAAGGACACCAGTCATTTTGGATTAGGGCCCTTTTTTTTCTTTTTTGACACAGGGTCTTACTCTGTCACCTTTAACTCTTGGGCTCAAGTGATTCTCCCAGCTCAGCCTCCCAAGTAGCTGGGACTACAGGCCTGAGCCACTGTGCCAGGTGGATTCCCCATGCTAATGACCTCATTTAACTTTAATTAATTCACTCAAGGCCTTATGTCCAAATACTGTCACATTCTGAAATACTAGGGGTTAGGACTTAAACATGAATTTTTGGTGGGGAAGGGGAACACAATACAGCCCATAATACTCATGTGATTGTGGTGGTTTTGCAAGTTCAGAATCTGCAGGGTGGTTTGGCAGGCTGGAGACTCAGTTTGAGTCCAAAGGTGACAGAATTCCCTCTTCTTCCAGGAGAGTCAGTCTTTTTCTAGTAAGGCCTTCAGTTGATTGGATGAGACCCACCCACATTTCAGAGGGTAATGCATTCTACTCAAAGCCTACTGACTTAAATGTTAATGTCATCTAAAAAATACCTGCATGGAAACATATAGAAAAATGTTTTAGCACATCTCTGTGCTGTGGCCCAGCCAAGTTGATACATAAAATTAACCATTGCAGCCCCGATGGCCCCTTGGCTTCCCATCTGTGCTCACAGTCACTCCTCCAGAACAGGAGAGCCCTGGTCGGGGCACTTGGGTAACTAATCCACTTCTGGCTCGTCTTCTCTAGTAGCCAAATCTGTATCGATTAGCCTATCTTACAAGTTCCTGTGGCCTCATAACCTGAATCCTAAGAATTCAAGCCTGCCCCCAAATATCCTTCCCTTGTATTTGACTTTCTTTCCTTCTTTCACTGTTTCTTTCACTGTTTTCCTTCAATCCAGCCATATCAACCTCCTTGCCATCCTTCCCGGGAAGGGGTTTATTTCCACCTAGGCCTCTACTTGTATTTGGCATGTTCTTCTGGTCTTTGTCCTTCAGTATTTCTGTTCTGTTCTGGAACCTGCTCAAACGGCCTTCTGCCCCCACGCGCCGGCCTGCCTTGCCCACCCATCACCCTGTTCCTCTCACCTCGTCTCTACCTTTGGTATCTTTAGTCTCACATTACTATATCCTTCTCCCTGTCAATGTTCCGTGGCCTCATGTATGTGTGTGTGTGATTTGTCAAATAGATCACATGCTCCTAGAATAGTTACCTGTGTCTCTTGCTAGTTTATGCCCCATCTACGCCCAGCTCCATACAGAGTTGTGCATGATACAGTGCTTCTGCAATAACTATGGCAGAGCTACTCATACTGGCTCACACGGATGGTGGGCACATACCTAGTGTGTTTTCCCAGGTCTGGGAGACAAAATCTACCCAAGGTCAGACCCCCGTCCCTGGGCATCCCTCTGCCCCTCACCCAGAGCAGTCGTCAGGAGGTTGGCGGGTAGAGCACAGTGGGCTGGGTGACAGTCATCGGTCCTAATGCTGTCGACAGAGGACACAAAAGTCCAAAGCTGTTTGCTAGAAACTTTTTCCAGCACTAAAATTGCCTTTTAAAAAAATCTGTCCCCCTCCGTCCCCCTGAAGAAAAAGAATTTAAATTCAAACAGCCTTTACCTGCATCCTCCCTCTCTCATTACCTCCCAGTTAGTGCTCAACGCCAATTGTCCATGAAATTCCACTGCTGCTTTTAATGAAATGAGGAACATAAGAAGTTTGTGAGCAGGAAGGGTCCACACAAGCCTCCACCTGTTTCCTCCCTCACTTCCTACTTTCTACTCCGGGCCTCTGCCGTGAGATGTGCGTGTGGGGTCTCGCCTCCACGGTCCCCAGGGCGCCTGAGCTTCCCATCTAAGTTGATTCCAGCTTCCCCAACTTTCACTTCTGGTTAATAGAGGAAGAAAAGAGGAAAAGTCCTGCAGTGAACTCATCGCTGTGGGGTCTCCCTCCTTCCCAACTATGTCTTGAAGGAAACACCAGATTAAGAGTCAAGAGTACTGATTTTGGTCCTGGCTCCATCACTATCTAGCCAGGTGACCTTGAGCTTAACTTCTCTGACTCCAAATTGGGGCTGTTTATACTTACTCTACACATATCACAGAGTTACGAGGATCAAAATGAAGCAATGTATTGGACGGCACTTTGAAAAGTGAATAATATATCACAAAATAAAG
Source organism: Lepilemur ruficaudatus (assembly GCA_963574885.1). NCBI lineage: Eukaryota > Metazoa > Chordata > Mammalia > Primates > Lepilemuridae > Lepilemur > Lepilemur ruficaudatus. The sequence goes on from CAUYRT010094931.1 coordinate 3,218, forward strand.
ATTAGGCCTGCTTGCTGTCAACAAATGGATTCCAGTCTTGAGTCTTTGGTGTGGGGTCCAATTTCCAGCTACCTCTATCAACCTCCAGTTATGGGCTCTGGTTCTCCCCGTTGGTACCTTTGTAACAGGATCCAAAGGCCAAGGGCTGAAACCATCACATGCCTCCTTGCAGAGGGACCTAAGGGTAAAGGGTCACAAAGGGACTTCCCATTCCTTTCCCATGCAGCTCACCTTTGCGCCACCCCCAGATTACATGGCCCAGGTTCCTCACGTCAGCCTCTAAGAAGCAGCCTTTGGGGGTGAAGCTTGACCACCAAGCTGGTCCCCAGTGTGGACTCCCTCTGACTAGTGCCAGTGGCCCTAATCTCAACTGCAGCCAGGAACTCATTCTAAGCCCCAGGGTCAGGCCTGCATGCTGAAGCAATGACATTGTTAACTCCTGGCACTACAGACCTCCTCCTGGAACAGTGTCCCTCTGTGGGGGGAGGAAAATGGGGAGCCAGCAGTCTTATTTACAGAGCAGCTTGAGCTTAGCCCTCCAAATGTCCATAAATTTCATGATTCTGTTTCATAAAGGAAGGAAACTGAGGAACAGAGCAAAAATGGGATTCTCCCAGCTGTGACTGCTCCTACCATCTGTTGTTTCCCAGAACCTGAGGTAGTTTCTCCACTCCCCAAGAAATCACAGCTCCAGTTCTGGGGACTTCACTGATGTCTAGAATCACGAGTTGGCTAAGCACAGTCCCGGGTTAGGCAGGCAGCCTTCATCATTAAATCTGAAGATAACTTCCGAGTACTGCTCCAATGACCCTCCCAGAGCGTGTGCGGCCTTTTGCATTGCTCACAATCAGGTGGCAGAGGGGCTCTCTTTCCTCCTGAGATACACGCCCCCCCCCACCGCACTTGTCCTAGGAGAGCAGGAGCCCTCACGATAAAGGAAGCTGAGCTTTCACCTCTTAAACCTCTAAGACACAGCAAGTTTCCCGGGGTATGACTTGTAGCCTAGATGGGCAAGGACCAGGAAGTGAACGAAAAAATGGCCACGAGGGGCGCCAGAGTGAAACACACCTGGTGGAATGAGTCCTCCTCTCAGCTCAGCCTCGGGCTTCCCAGATCCTCTCCCTTCTCAGGGGTCTAATTATACATCTAAAGGCAAGGTTAGTAGAAGTGGGTGGAGTCTACATTTTACCCTACCCTGGCTCTGAGGCTTCTAGAATACTTAAGAGCTTGGGTTTTAAGGTGACGAGTTCCTCCACCAATTCCTGGCTGGTGGATGGTCACCCCAGTGTGGAGAGCCCAGGAAGGCATGGCCTTCCTCCTTGCAACCCCCTCTGTGCCCCTGGGCCCCACCTCAGTCGAGCTTAGTTTACCCTGCCCTGTTCCCTAGCTCAGACTCCATCTCAGCAGCCGGAACTGCTCAGTCCTGAGTTATTTACCTGCCGCGACAGTAAGAGCTTCACAATTAGCTGAGCAGCAGCATGGAGGCTTTTATGAGTAGCCGCGCCCCCCACCACACTCCGGTGTCCGTAATTGAAATGACCCACGCCAGTGATTAGATTAGGGGGCTGAAGAAGCCCAGCACGCCACTCCCAGCCCCCTCCCCTGTCCTGTTGGGGAGGTGATGTAGTTAAGTTTGTGCTTCATTTGGCAGAGGCCATAAAGCAGGAATTGCAACCACGCTTTCTGCAGGGGCTGGAAGGCACTGCTGGGTGTGGGCGGGCTCTGTGTCAGGCACAGACTCCAGATCCGAGGGGGAGGGGGCCCCTTGCTCCCCCTTTTCCTGGCTCTCTCTTCCTCTCCCTAAGCCTGTGCTGGGCTCCAAAGACCCGGGGCCCCACCGTGAGCCCAGTGGGATGGTCAGCCCTCCTCTGTGTCACTGGGGACCAGGGCTGCATGTGGACAGCAGCCATGGATAAGACCCTGCTCCTGGTCACCCTGCCCTTCCTCTGTGCAGAGCTCCAGGCTGAGAGCGAGGGAGTCAGGTGCTATTGGAAGTTCTTTTCTCCCACCTCAGTCCCTTCCTCCTGCCGCCACCTCCTACCACCTGGCCCTTTGAGCACCTAGACTGGGTTTGGCCATGCTGTGCAATAGCTGAAGCTTGTCTACATTTCCTCTCTTTCTTTCCTCTTCCCCACCCACATCTGCCCAGGGACCTGTGTTGCCACACTGCCCCAGGACCCCTCCCTGCCATGCCCCTGCCAAATCCACCTTCTTGAACGCTGTGCACAAACCCATCAAAATCCTTTCACTTGTGCCAACTCCTGTACAGTCACTTAAAATTAATCTAGTCTCTGCTACAAATTGGTGAACAGAGTTCATGCCAAATTTTCCATCGAAGGCACATGCATCCTCAGAGAGGCTCAGCAGTGCGCCAGGTGTACTCAGAGCCCCTCCTCTTCTACAGCATTGATCTGACACAATAGTGTGTCATTAGGACAATTATTTACTTTCATATGAAAATGAATGCTGATATATTTTAGTGAAGAATAATTTAGAATGAAACATTGGAGACAAAACTTTAGACTTTATGGAAGGGGAGGCCTCTTTGGCTCTGACCCTGCTCTTAAAATACGGTGTGTTAATAGGACATTTCAGGGATAGTGAGGCCAGCAGATCAGAAGATTGCCAGGAAAGATAGTTTGTCACTCACAGTTCCCAAGAGCAGGATGTGAGCCACACTACACCATGGGTGTGGGGTACACACCAGAAAACACCGAGGTGGGTCATTGTGGGGAGGGGCATGGAGGGAATGTGAGCAAGAGCCCTAATTGTGGTTTCTGCAGGAAGAATAGGTGAGGCAGAGCAAGCCGGCGTGGGGGTGGCTAATGGGAGTAATTTCAGTGGCTCTGGGGCACAGGGCTGTCCCTAGTTGTCTGGTACCTGGCTCTGGGGTGATTAGGGCAGTGGATAGTGGCCCAGAGTATGAGAATCCAATAAAAAAGATTATTGGGGGAGTGGGCTCTTGATTGGTTGGTTTATATTTGAAAAATGTGTTTGCAGGTGAGTTGTTTGCTATCTTTAGGATTTCGCTCTCCCTGGAAGGGGCAGTCTCTCCAGGGTCAGCAAGGCCCCAGATGTCAAAGCATCAGAATACGGAAAATAAAAGACAAGGTTAATACAGCTTCTTCTAACAATCCAGGCAGGATGAGGTCCCTTCCTTCTGTACTTAAGTGGAAACAGGCAACATAAGTCAAAGATCTGACTACAAGGTAAGAATGTTGGGTGCTGTGGCAAGCATGCAGAAAAAGATGTTTGAGGAAAGCAACGTCTGGGCAAGAGATACTCATTCATCCATGCATTTATTCATGCACCCACTCATTCAGTAGTAGTAACCTGAGCATCTGCTCTGTGTCAGGGACCTTGCCAGGCGCCAAAATAGCACCTTGAATAGGACACTCACAGTTGCTGGCTTCAAAGGAGCTTTTAATCCAGCAGAAGCAATGTAGTGGAAATAACACAGGTTTTGGGGTCAGAAATGTACATTTGAGTTCCACTACAGTGTAGTTTCTCAGAACTGACATAGATTTTGTCTGAACACAAACCTGATGATCTGGCAGAAGCTGCCTGGAGTTCTGTCTTGAGACAGATTTTTGGGCTACAGGTGGGCTCTGTTGGAAAGAATGCCAGAATGCATTAGTGATAAGCACCACAGGTGACATCAGGTGAGGACAACCAGAGCTAACACTTACGAGGGTTTTGCCATGTGCCAAGCACTGTGGTGAGTGCTTTGGGTAGTATTCTAGGGCCACTAGACTCTCTAAATAGATAGATGATAGATAGATAGACAGATAGATAGATGATAGATAGATAGATAGATGATACTAGAGTTATTGACAATACTAGGGTTATTATGAAGATTATATTATGAGATTTCATGACATAGATATATTTTCATAATACATATAATCTTCATAATAGCCCTAGTATTATCTTTCCCATTTCACAGTTGGAAAAGCTGAGGCCCAGAGAGGTTAGGTAAGTTGCCCAAGATCACTGAGCTAGCAAGTGACAAAACCAGGATTCAAATCTAAGCATTCTGGGCTCAGACTCCCTGCTCCTGGACAGGTGCACTCTGACTCCAGAGCTTGCTACCTCCACCGTTACTTCTTAAAGGCCCCTCACATTTGCCAGCTCTATATGTGGATAGAGGAAGGGGCTAGTGCTAGAATATTTGAGTTTGATTTCCAGCTCCACCGCTCATTAGATTTGTGACCCTGGGAAATGTACTTAACTGTCTCAGAACCTCAGTTTTTTCCATCTGGGGCTCTAGGAAGAGTTCTTTTGCTGAGGTGTTGAGAGGATTGAATGAGACGAGATTTACTAAATGAGGAGCCGTTGCCTTGCATTGGAGGTGCCGAGAATGACAGCGATTCTCCTTCTTCACCGCCTGACCCTAGGACTGTTATGAGAGCCCAGGGAGATCCTACATGGGAAAAAGCCTTGTCAGCCCTACAGGTTGGCTCCTCAGAGTGTGGTCCCTGGATCAGCAGCAGCAGCGTCACCTGGGACTTGTTAGAAATGCAGAATCTCAGGTCCTCCCAGACCTACTGCATCAGAATCTGAGTTCTAACCATTCCCTCGGAGGATCCATGTGCACTTTGCCACTGGAGAAGCAGGGATCTAAAGACCCACGTAGGTAAAGGGTGACAGTGGTGGGTCAGGGGCAGCACAGTGTCACATGGAGCCCACCCCTGCTACCAGGGCAGCTGGGCCCACGGGGCACCTGCCAATCACTGCGCCCCATTCGGTAATCTCCCCTCCTCACAATGAGTGCAGTCAGGCACTCAGCGCAGCTGGGCAGCTGAATTATAGGCTGTGGGCAGATGGCGGAGATGGCTCTGTGTGTGCCATCCGAGGAGATACGGGTGAGGGGTAAAGAAGGCCCCTTCCACCGCCCTTCTTCCCCTGACAGCAAACACCCTCTTTTCTGCAGAACCAGGCTGCTGGCACCAGTGATCAGGCACCTCCCTTTCCCCAGAGCCTGCTTGCTGCCCTGGCCTGGGCCAGCCTCTGGGCCCTCCTGCTGGCTGAGTCATGACCAAGATGTAGCCCTTTTGTCCATCTGAACCCCCCCCTTTTCCCCAGAGCTTGAAACATCAGGACATCAGGCAGAGGTAGGCGTGGGGCTGGAGGGACCATGTGGTCTTCGTCCTGCCCACGTTTCCGGCACCTAGTACCCAGGCCGGCACAGAGCAGGGGCCCAGAGAGTTCTGGCTGAAGGAGCATCCTGAGAGGTGGCCAGCCGGGCTGCTGTAAGTGACGCGCCTGGCCGCCCTCTCCTGTCAGAGCCCCAGTGATGGAGAGTGAGGTGGGTAGAGTTCCAGGTGACAGGGGAGGCTGTGCTGCTGCCACTGCTCATCCCCTTGTCTCCCAGGGGTGCCAGTGCTGGGTAGAGGCACCACATTTGTGGAGCCAACGCTCCTTTCTCCCATCCAAGTCCCCCAGGCTGCCAAGCGGCCTGTCCTCCCTGCCGCCACTGCGTCTCAGCCCTGGTCCCTAGGAGGGATGAAAGCTCTCTCCATCTCCCAGACCTCCCCATGCTGGTGATAATTCAAACGCCCATTCAGTTTTATGGGGCGCTGCTTCCAGGGCCACAGGAGATGGCTCTGGGGTTGCACTCCAGGCCCTTTGGTCCCCTCAGCCTTCTGACCCTTCTGCCATGAGGCCCGTCCCCCTCTCACTTCCTGCCCCGTGCCCTTCAGGCAGCACGCCATCCTGAGCCAGATGCAGAGGGCACTGGGCAGAGCCCAGGCTTGTCATTGTGGCTTTATGGCTTTGTAGGCCTGGGGTTCCCTGCTCTGCCTGTCTGGCTAGCAGCGTGTGTGTGTGTGTGTGTGTGTGTGTGTGTCTGTGTGTGTGTGTGTTTGAGGCAGTAACTCAAAGTTGGAGGAGATTCTAGGTGAGCTTGTACAAAGCTCCTATTTTACAGATGATACTGGGAGAAAAACAGCAATATATCCAAGATAATGATAAGGACAATGATTACTGATAGCCACTACCCAGGGGACATATGTATGTGTCACATTCTGTATGAGGACTTTCCATATTGTGTCTAATTTCATTCTCATGATAATCTGACATGGTAGGGTGAATTTACAAACATAGGAACTGAGGCCCAGCCAGGCTTAGAAATTTGTCTAACATCACACAGCAAGTAAGTAAAAGAGTAGAATTTGATCTCGGGATTATCTGCTTTACGTTCCTCCTAGGGAGGAGGCCTCTGCCCCGGTGTGAAGACACACATACTGCCTTGGGCCAAGACCCTGGGGCCCCCTGTGGTGTCTGCCAGGGCTGAAGAGAAGCAAGTGGGAAGGAGACAGGGAGGTGACAGAAATGGTGCTGGGCCGCTGCAGGTGCAGTCAGCATGGGGAAGGTCCTGATTTAAGGAGCCGGCTAGAGAGGGCTGGCATTTGGAGCCCTTCACAAATCATGCTGATCTGGGAAAGCAACAGAACTGGTTGGAGGGTGGAGCGGAGGAGGCAGGGCTTTAGCAGGGATTATGTGCCCAGTGCTGGGAGAATTTTCTTTCAACAAGATAAAGAAGATGATGGGGAGAGAATCATCCATGCCTAAATTCAAACCCTGGCTCTACCATTTAATGGCTTCATGACCCTGGACAAGTTAAATAACTTCCCTGAGCCTCAGTTTACTCATCTGTAAAATAGGGACAATAATATTGAATACCTAGAATGAAGAATCTGCGAGTATATGGTATAAAACATGTAATAGTTGCTCAGAAACTCAGTCTCTGTCCCTTTCCTGGACCTGCCAATCACTTCTAACTAGGGGACTTTGGATAATTCACTTAATTTCCTTTATAATAATAACCACAGTGACTACAACTTCCACTGGGCACTTGTGTGACAGACACAGTGCCAAGAATCATACTCACATTATCTCATTAAATCCTCCCCACACTCTGTGATGGGTCCTGTACATCCATCCTCCCAAGCCCCTTCGCGGTTAACGGACTTGTCCAAGGCGTGGAGCTAGAAAGCGGCAGAGCTGACATTTGAGCAAGACCAGTCAGGACAGACTATGCTGTGGTGACACGTGACTACTGCAGGGGCCAAGCAGAAATGTCCTGAGAATCACTGACGAGAGGCAGATGAATTGGAGAAAAGGCATACAGTTATTTAATGTGTGTACAGGAGCCTTCAGAATGAAGACCCAAAGATACAGGGGAAATTGTCCATTTTTATGCTTAGGTTCAACAAAGTGTGGACAGCTATGCAGACATATGACTGGACAAAAAGGGTAGGACCTACCTAATACTAACAGACTGAGTGGGGAACCCAGCAAGGCCTGTCTGTCTAGATTCTTTTTGGCTTCTCTAAGCAGCACTCCTTCCTTCTGGATGTGGGGTAGGGCCCTCTCAGAATGGGGGTCTTGTGGCCTAGAGTCAAACAAGTTTGGTCAGATAATTTCTTTCTTTTTTTTCTTTTTGAGAACAGAGTTTTACTCTGTTGCCCGGGCTAGGGTGCGTGGCGTCAACCTAGCTCACAGCAACCTCAAATTCCTGGGCCCAAGCCATCCTCCTGCCTCAGCCTCCTGACTAGCTGGGACTACAGGTGCATGGCACCACACCTGGCTAATTTTTCCTATTTTTAGTTGCCCAGCTAATTTTTTCTATTTTTAGTGGAAACCAAGTCTCGCTCTTGTGCAGGCTGGTCTCAAACTCTTGACCTCAAATGATCCTCCTGCCTCGGCCTCCCAGAGCGCTAGGATTACAGGCATGAGCCACTGCATCCAGCCCCAGATAATTTCTTTATGGCCAGTTTTTGAACAGAAAGGCAGAGGGAAAGTTAGAGTAATATTTTTAAGTTTTATGTCTTGTTTTGGGGAAAAGGAGTTCTGGTTTCTATAACCTGCCTTGGGGAAGAGGGATTCTAGTTTCTACGGTTAACTTTGGGAGAGAATGAGACTGCGAGATAGGAGGGCAGCAGAAAGTCAGAGAAAGTTTTGCGTCTGAGGCTTTCATTCTAGGGAATTGTTTTCTGAGGCCCAACACCCTTAAATCACAGTGGCTTACGACAGCAGGCTGTGGTGTGCCCACAGAGGCCAGCCGCAGCTCCGTCTGTTCTACGTCCTCGCTCTGAGACCCAGGCCAGTGGAACAGCCTCCAGCTGCAGCATCACCTGCCACCATGGCAAAGAAGAGATCTTGCAAGTGTCTGTCTTGCCTGGCCTGGAAGACACACCTGTCCCTTCTGCTCACAAATAACTGTCCTATTGTCCTTATCATGCAACCCACCCAACCACCATGAAGTCAGGAAGTACAATCCTTACAAGTGCCCAGGAAAGGGGAGAACTGGGATATTTGGAGCACAGCACTCATGGTGACCATATGCAGTGGTGATCACCATGCTTGACTGATTCCCTCAGTGTACTGAGCCTCAGTTTTCTCATTGGAAAAGTGGAAACAATAATTCTACCCTGCAGGATTGTTGTGGTGAATAAATGACATAATATGCAAACATTCAAGCCTAGGAACACAGAACTGTAGCCCTCTGTGTTCATGTGTGAAGTTCAGGAGTACCCTGGGGCTGATCAGTTCACCCGTTGTTCAGTGGAAGGACGGGCCAGCTGCAGACTTCAGGAGAGGCCCCGAGAAACAAGAAGACTTGCTTGGGGAGGTGTTGCTGTGCCCAGTGCACACATGGAACCACCTTCAGAGAAGCCAGAAGGGAAAGAAATGTTCCAGGATGACAATTGGTGGCGACAGCAAATGTGATTACGTCAGCAAATATGCAAAGTGCCATGCACTTTTGGAGGACTCTTCATTTAGGACTAATTAAATGCTTGGAACCAGGAAGATGGAGAGCTTCCTCTCAGGGAAGCTACTTCATTCAGGCCAACAAGACCCTTCAGGGTCTACTTACAGGGGTGGAAAGCTCCAGAGGAGGAAGAGGGAGAGCAAGGCTCAACTGGGAACACTCCAGAGGAGGAATGTGAGGCCAGAAGGACTGAAGATCACTCGGGATATTGTAGGGTTCTCCCACCCCAACTGCAGTCTCCGAGGGTCTGAGGTTTTGTGTGGTACAAGAAAACAGAATTGGTGTTTGTCCTGGTGGCTGTGAAGCAGGCGCTGCCTGCAGAATGGGATGTGCTCGTCTCCCATTGCCACTGTGACAAACTACTGCAAACTTAGTGGCTTAAAGCAACACGGATTTATTCTCCTGCACCTATGGAGGTCAGCAGTCCAAGGTCAGTTTCACTGGGTTAATGTCAAGGTGTGGGCAGAGCTGGTTCCTTCTGGAGGCTGTGAATTTGTTTCTTTGCCTTTTTTAGCTTCAAGGGGCCGACTGCATTCGTTGGTGTGTGGCCCCTTCCTCCATCTTCAATCAACATCCAGTTTCTGTTTCTGTTTTCACGTGGCCTTCTCCTCTTCCACCATCAAACCTCCTTCTGCCTCCCTCTTACAAAGACACTTGTGATTACATTCAGGGCTGACGTGACAACCTAGCATCATCTCAAGATCCTTAATTTAATCACATCTGTAAATCCCCATTTGCCATATAAGGTAACATCCATAGGTTCCAGGGATCAAGACCAGGTATCTTTGGGGCCATTATTCGGGATACCATATGGAGCATATAAGACAGGTTGAATAGCAAAAGGGGCAACCGTGAACCCACCTGCACCCACAAATCTCCCACTGGGGACGTCATCGAGATTTGGGTGCCAGAAGGTGGCCAGACTAGATGGCTTCCAAGGCCCGAAGAGCCTCCTCTGATATCTCCATCTCTGGAGGACTTTGATACGAAGGCAGGCTTGTGTCTGTTGGGGTGTGTTGAGGGTCTTGCTTCAGGCTGGAGATGGACTGCTCTTCCACAAATGCGGAGGTGAATGAGACAGTGGCCCCCAGGGCAGGAGGGCTGCATGACCCCCTCAGTGTCCTGCCTCTCCTCTGGGTGGTGTGGGCAGAACCCTCCTTACCTGAGTCCCCTGTGGGGCCTCACTGCCTGCCTCTTTCCCCCATGCCTGCCCTCTCCACACTGACCCATCTCTCTGTCTTCTCACCCAGGATGACAGGCTCTGTGTCCCGGAGTACTTCCTCTCTCCAGGTAATGGCAGCTCGAGGGCCCAAAGGTTCTCATCTTAAGAAATGCGTTTCTGCCCCGTGGCCAGTGGTCCCATTGTGCCACTGCCCAAGAGGGCAGCAGACGAGAGTCAAGATCCAGTGGGATCATGACTGCCCATTCAGTGCATTCCTGGAACCAGAGGAGGCAGCCAAGAATGCCAGCTCTAGGGCTGGTGGCATCCTTCCTACCTCAGTTGACAGGCTCCAAGGAGGCGGGGAGAGGCCCAGAGCACAAGTGGATTTTACTAGACCCCCAACCCCCACTTATCTTCCCTCCTGCTAATGCCATCCATTCAGCCAACAAGTATTTATTGAGCATCTACTATGTGACAGGCACTCTTGTAGGTTCTGAGAATTCAACAACCAACAAAATGGGTAAAAATCCCTGCCTTGTGGAGCTTATCTTCAACATATATAGTGTATTATATGGTGACAAGTTCTGTGGAGAAGGAATTGGGATGTAATTTAGATAGGGTGGTCAGAGAAGGTCTCACTGAGAAGTTGGCCTTTAAGGAAGATAATGGTCACTTGGGTCACATACAAGCTGTTGCTTTTTAATTCTCCCTGCCCCCTTTCCCGGGCTCCACCCTCAGGCCACTGTGGCAGGCTGCTTTTGGGTTGTATTGCTATATTTAGCTCTTTTAGAGTGTTGATGAACTATTACCTCATTTATTTATTAATCCTCTTGACCCCTTATATTTGTAAAGGGAAGGAAACTGAGCACTGTTGAGTATGCACTGTGCGCCAGGCAGTGTGCTGCAGACTTTACCCACATCTCATTGAATCCCTACAACAACTTATGAGGCTAAATATGGCTATGCCCAATTTAGATGTGAGAAAACTGAGGTTGACACTCTAGGTATGACTACAGACTGAATGTTTGTATGTCCCCCAGCATTCACCTGTGAAACCTAAACCCCAGTGTGATGGCATTCGGAGGTGGGGTTTGGGGGAGATGATTGGTGCCATTATAGAAGAGGTTCCAGAGAGCTGGTAGCACCATGAATGATGGTTTTCATGATTTCCGTGCAATGGGGAAGAGGGGTTGGGCGTAGAATATCTGGGCATGTGGACATGCATAATTTGAACAAGTGATGCTGATATTGCCTTCTCCATTCTAGATTAATAAATACTCAACTACATTACTCTCAAAAAAAGTCCAGTGAATTTGGTGGACAGGTGAATTCAGTAGGTGGGGCCATTATTCCTTATTCTCATGTGATAGGTGATGAAACTGAGGCATAGACGGTTTAGTTGGTTTGCCCAAGGTCACACAGATAGTTTCTGATGGAACCAGGACTGGGACCAGGCTGTATTCCATTCTTCTCATTGCTTCTTTTTAACAGCTTCTTTAATGTTTTTTGAAAAGATAATATATTTACAATTTCAAGGTATAATAGGGTAGAGAGTGAAAAATAAAATGCCCCTCCCTACCCCATGCCTTGGATGCACATCTCACCCTGAAGGCAACAACCATTACAATTTGCTGGGTGTTTCCTTCTTCTTTGCCTCTCACCCCAGTGGAAAAGGCAGAGGACACAATCAGACCTTCGGGAGTCTGTCCTTGCTTGGCTTAGGGGTCTAAACAAGGCTTGATCATCCATTAGCTGAGTGACCCTTGGGAAATCAATGAATATCTCAGAGTTGTAGTTCTTCACCTGTGAAATGAGGATAACGTCACTTACCTCAGAGTGTTGCGATGAGTTCAGGGAAAGAGCAGGCAGGAAAGCTCATTGTCAGCCATGCAGGGCTGTGCAAAGTTTAGTCAATGTTGCTGTTCTCTGCCTCTGTTTCCTTCTCCACCCTTCTGTTCCCACCACTTTTCAGAGACTGTGGAGAGGATGGATTGGAGATGGCGCTGATTTCTATAGGACAAAAGGAAATGATTCAAAATGGACCAAGTGCAATTAAAGTTAGATATTAGAAGAGACTTTGTTTTGAAATCCCAAGGGGTTTTTGAGTTCTCTGAAAATTTCTCAGAAAATACTAATAACAAGCATTAAGTCTGTATTCTTCCCAGAAGCAAGGGGATGGGTGAGATGGCTACTCCATCTCCTTTGCTCCTTAGAAATTAGAATTCACGTAAGAGAGAAATGTAAGTCCCACCGCCCTCTGCCCCAGGTCCAGTTCTGGAGTGACCAGGTAGATGAATGGCCACTTACCAGGAATAAGGTGGCCTTTCTTGTCCCTTCCTCCCTGGAATTTATTAATTCTCTTGAGTTAGAGAGAACTCTAAGGCAAATGACCTTTGCTCCTAGGTCCAGCTCTGGGTGAGCAGATGGGCTAATGACCCATGGTCAACCCCATTAAGGCCTGGCCTTTGCTACAAGCTTGTTATTAATAATTCTAGCTATACTCTTCAGGGTGATCCACCCTGGGGAGCACCCTGGCATTGGCTGTGTTGTCTGGGGCACAGAAGAAAGCTTTCACCCTCACCCTCTAGATGAAAAAGCTAGAAGTTGGTAGAGATTTGGGGAAAGCAGTAGAGGGAAGTTTCATCTTCTAGGAAGGATACATACTCAAGAGGTTAGAACATCTCCTTCTTGGATACCTGTATGAACTGGAGTGAGTCCTTCCTTCTGTGCCAGAAAAGAGGGGAAGGAGAAGAAGGAAGGACAGGACCCTGCTTGTTCTGCCATTTCCCATACCCAGGACGGCCTATGTGAAGGATTGCCACCTTCCCATGAACACAAGTCCCCAGATACCCAGAGTTTAGCACCAGGAAGATCCCCAGGAAGGTGGGGCAGGAACCATGCAGCCCTTAGGTTTCCTCCTCATCTGGTACTTCTCTCTCTCCCCGACCATTGTTGCCACCACCACACTGGCCTAACAGGAACAAAGTCCCCTCCCTTCTCTTCCCCTCAGCATGGAGGACGAAGATTGGAAATCCCAATATGAATGCAGTGAAGGGAATGGATGGGGAAGTAAGCAAAAGGGGTGTGTGAAGACTCAACCACGAACTTGTCATGCCTAGGGGGTCTCAGTTCTTCTAGACCTGTGCCATGTTTTCCAGTGTCCTGAAATAGAGTTGTGGGGTCCCAAAAGTACATCACAGGTCCCTTGCTTAGGTTCCTTAATTCCTATTCCTTGCCTGTCTCCATGTAGAAAGAAGGTGGCAATATATATATCCACCTCCTAAGAACAACCTCTCGGTCATCTTGACCTCTTGGGGTCAATATTGAGAGAGAAAAAAGCCCCACTGTGTCAAAACTTCAGGATTTCCAACCTATCTGGTTGGAGGTTTAGAAAAGGCCTCTTGTCTATGTGACGGGAGACAAGAAATAGCTCTACCCTTCAGATGAAGCATCACCCCAGGCCCCCAGACCCCACAGAATAATAACACACTCTAAAAACCCTAGCATCACTTCTACACCATGAAGAGGGGCTACAGAGGCCACCAGGCCAAATTTGCTGTGAAGACCCACTTTGTACTGGGGAAAATTGTAAGCTTCGTGGTCTAAGTTATCATATATCCTTAGGATACTCTTCAATAAAAATATCTTTAATTAGCAGACTCATGTAGAGCCAGCCTTTTCAACAAGAGGAATCAAGCCAGGAGTGGAACCCCCACATGTTCCAGGATTTGGGAGAGAGGGTGTAGGAGCCAGAGTCTGATCAGCCTGGGCCTCCATCTGAGAGGTTGCTGTGGCCCTCGGTGACATCAGGTGGTCAAGAGCCCAGGGGTCTATTAAGACCTAGTGCCACACCCTCCTCTTATTAGCTATGTAACTCTGCACAGGTTGCTTAACAGCCCTTCAGCTCAGTTTTTCCATCTGCAATATGAGAATAGTAATAATACCTTCTTCATAGGAAACAAAGATTAAATAAGATAAAGAGCTGAGCACGGTGCCTGGCACATAGTATACGCTTGGTAAACGGTGGCCACCGTTGGTGGGGTGGTACAGAATGGGGCCATTACAAAGACCCAGGGCCTTGGTGGAGAAAAGGTCAGAGTCACACATGATGGGACATCAAGGAAAGAATACCAGGAAGGAAGAGACCCTCCTCTGTTTGTTGAAAACACTGCTGTGCCTCTCTCCTCCCTAGAAAGGCCACTGCTGCCTCTTCAGGTAGAAGAACAAGGAAAATTGAGTTGGGCATTTTCCCATCCTGCTAGTTTCCATCCTCTCCGTGAGTAGACAGGCCATAAATCTTCCAACCACCATGCCAGGATGAGTCAGGTCCCTGGAAGCAGTGTTAGAAAAGGTGCACCTGTCTGTCCTCCCTATCTGCCCCCTAGCAGGGAGAGAGGTGGGTCCTGTAGGGGCGCTGTGTGAGCAAGTGCCACACCAAAGTGTCCAACAGAAGGAGCTCCATGAGCCCTGTCCCCAAGGTGATGGGGGAAGATGAGGATGCATCCTCCAGTTAGCACCGTGATGACAAGCCATGTCTCCCCTAGCTCTTCCCCAGCAGGTGGGCCCCTAGTGGGGCCAGATGTTATTACAGGTTGCAGTTTTGGTAAGTTTATACGTTTTAAAAGGTCAGGCTCTTTGGTGGTAAAAGTTTTACAGACTAGTAAAATTTTACTGCAGAAGATGGGAAACACAGCTGCAATGGAAGAGGCTGGACCGGGAGTCTGGAAGATCTCAGTTCCATCCGTAAGTAGCGTGGGAATTAAGGCAGGTCGTGGGGGCTCTCTGGGCTCTGTGTTTTAACCTGGAAAATGGGAGCGAGAAAAGCAATAATGGGTTGGACAGTGGCGACAGCACCCATTCGCGGGTGGGAGGCTCAGGCCCACGTGGGAGCACAGTCCTCCTCCCCTCGGCGCTTGAGCTGCTGGACACACAGGGAAGGCCCAGCCTGTGGGTCCTGCAGTCTCAGAGCTTTTCATTACCCAGGCTGGCTGGCTGCCACCTCCGTGTCTGCCTCCACTCCCGGGGAGGAGCCTGGCCGTCTGCAGGCAGAGCGCAGGAATCAAATTAGCCAGGTCTCTGCCCTTCCCTCGTCCCCGCCTGCCAGGGCAAGTTCATCAAGGCCTCGCACTAATTCTTATCTTGTTTAAAAGGGGCAAAAGTAACTCCACAGTTTCATCCGAGGCAATTTACACCCTGCCACTGGCCACATGACTCCAACATCCTTCTGTCTGTTGTGCCATCAAATCCATTAACAGGAAATTTCTTAGGGGGAAACTTGATTGCCCCTCCATCAGAGAGGCGCACAGGCAATACATCTCCATCGCGGCCAGCGGCCTGCCCGGCTCCCTCTAATCCTGTTACCTAAGCAGCTAATTCTCTAATGCACACACTGCACGGAGGACATCCTCTTTCCTCCCTAACCCAATTGGCCAGTCCCAGAGGATTCCAGGGGCTCAGTGCAGAAAGAAGGCTCGGGGCCCGTGGGACAGGATCGCTAAGCTTTCTTGCACACGCGACGTGGCTGGCACCCCACTCCCCAGTGTGGAGCGCCCACTTTCAGACTACCATGGTGGGGAGGGAGAGCCTCCCTCAGACCACCCTGGGTGCATAGCTCAGCCTCCTCCATCCTTTCTCCTCCTCTCCCTTTTCTCCTTCCATTTTCCCCTCTCTTTTCCCTTCCCTTCTTCTTTGGCTTCCTTCCTCCTTTTCCTCCTTGGTTTCCTACCTATATTTCCCCTTGTCTCAACCTCCTTTTCTTCCATCCTTTTATTCACTACTTCTCCTCCCAACCTCTTCTATATTGTTTTACCTTCTACGTCTTCTTGCCCTTTCCCCTCCTGCGTTGGTGCTACTGCTTGCAGAAAGAAGTCAGTTCCTAGTGCTTCTTCCTGGCTCTGTCTCCAAATGGCTTGGCCCTGTTGGGGGAATGGGCCCAGCCACACTGGGTACACACAAGCACCCCACAGAGTACAAGATGGGGCACGTGGGGATAGTAGTTAGGGTACGGGGGCAGGGGACAATTTAATGTCTGCTTGTTCCTTACTGATGAAATGATTATGATGGTGACCCCAAGGGGTTTGTGTTTGTTACTGCTGAAGGCCAGACCCTGGCTGGCTTATGGCCGTATGAAGGAACCCCATGAAGGAATGGTGTAATGCTATATGCAGATTTCACAAGGCACATAAACAAGAGGAGAAAGTCCTCTAGAAATCTGCAGTACATTTCTGAGTAGCAATGGCCATGATTGGAGGACAGCAGGAGCCTAAGAATCTTTGTTGGGTTCGACGATGCATCAAGAGTCCACAGTGCTGCCTCTGAGCTTGGCGGCCCAGGAGGCGCTCGGTTCTTCTTGTCTTGCCTCGTCCTGTGTCAAACCTGGGGTCTGAGGACATCCATCCTGTGGGGGGGGTCTGGCTCTATAAGTTCTCTACAGCCCCCTATTCCACCACTTGTCCTCAGCTCCGTTCCCCTGAAAGAAATTCTCGGAGCTGGTTTTCCTTGTTCTCCTGGATTGTGCAGCGATGAAGCAGGTGACTTAAGGGAAGTGTAGCCCAAGCTCCCTGAACTTGACTGAACATTCTGGAGCCAACCCCTGGCTGGTGGCCAGATGAAGGGACTCCATCAACGAATGGCTCAATGCTACGTGCAGATTGCATGATGCATGTAAATAAGAACTGAAAAGGACTCGGCCCTGACCAAGGTGGTTTCTCTTTTTTGAAACTCAGTTACAATTCAGAAAATTCTTCCTTCCTGGTGTTCCCAGCCTATTCCACACTTAGATTCAACTGGAAAAGAAATTAAAAGGAATGAATTTTTTTTTTTTTGTAGTTGAAGCTTGCTATGACTGATACAGGTGCATCTTGCCTTCGACACAGCTGAGGTAGAAAAGTTCACATTTACCCAGATGGTGAACTGGGGTAGGACTCCTTCAAGTAGAAATTCACAGCAATTCTTTTCTCAGGCAACTTTAGGGGGACACAGCTGAGAACCTGAGAGGTAGCTATTTATCTATTTAACTTACAAAGAGAAAAGAAACACTTCTTTCAAGGAAGCCACATTTAAAAGGAAGATACTAAAGATGCTTATGAAATTATACTAAGCAAAAAAAAAAAGAAAAAAAGGAAAGAGAGGGATACAAAATTGTATGTATGGTATATTTACTTCATGGCATATATATTATAGAAGGAAAGTATAGAATATATAACAAAATATTAGCAGTGGCTGTCTCTGGGCAGTGAGCTTATGGATGACTTAAAATTTTCTTTATATTTTTCTATAGTGAGCAAGTATTACTATTATTTTTTACTACGCATATGTATTTAATACTATGTATAGTAAAATGCCATTGTAAAAATATATTTTTAACCATATATATTTTACTATTTGTAATATACATCTTACTATTAAGTATGACTATTTAGATAACGACAAAAAGGCAGACCTGTGGCGACGTCAGGTACCTTTCCTACATCTGCAGAGGTTCCCAGTTGCCTGCTTGGCTAGGAGCACTATGTCACCCTGAAGAGTAAGAGAATGGCCCCCTGGCTCCTGCCTGACTCACCCTCCCCTGCCCAGCCCAGTGCCACTGGAACATACTTGCCAAGGGACAGAAATGAAAGCAGCACCCTGGTGCACCTCCCAGAAGACAGGCTGCACCCTTACTCCACAGGCTCCTGCACCCCTGTCCCCAATTCACTCCTCGGGGGAAACATGGCCAAGCCACCTGGCTGAATGGGTGGCCTGAGCTCCTGCCATATGACATCAGCCAGGGCGGGCTCCCGTCTCAGCGGTTCCCTCCTCCTTCCTCTAGCCCGAAACCTGATCCAGCTGAAGGTCTGATTGCTGGAAAACTTGGCGGCTCCCCAACCCTGGTGGCCCAGGGAGTGTGAGCCTGCAGCCTCAGAAGGTGCAGGCAGCGACCTGGAGAGGCAGGCTGGCTGGGACATGAGGCTGGCAGCGGACGGGAAGGCTGGCCCTTGGCGGGGCTCACCCTGAGCAGCCACTCGGAGGCACTCCCCAACACGGGAAGCTCACCATGCTGCTGTGGGCCCCGCAGGCGCTGCTCACGCTGCTGCTCCCCACGCTGCTAGCGCAGGGAGAAGGTAAGCAGCTTCGGGACACAGCGGAACTCAGCTGGCCCTCTGGGCAGGTGGGGTAGGGGATGCCTCTGTCCTCAGAGGATTGAGGTAAGGAGGATTGGGAGTGGTGCCGTCACAGGAAAATCAGCTGTCTTACCACGTATGAGCTGAGAGCATTTTGAGCTAGAAAGTTGGGAAAGTTGAGTGCTGGGGCAAGAGCAAGGCTTGCAACGAGGGGAGCAGAGGAGCGTTTCAGAAATACAGAGACAGGCGCCAGGAGAACGGCTCCTCTCCTCTTTGCCCTGCCCCTAAACTCATTGAATGGCAGCTGCAAGGAACTTTTGAGCTCATTTGGTCTAGCCCTTCCTGTTATAAATGGGAATGCCTGGTCCAGAGAAGGGGAGTAATACATACAGCTTGTTAGCAGCAGAGCGGGGACCAGAACTAATCTCGTCATCTGGCCTCAACTTTGCTGGTTTTGTCGCATGGGCTCTCTGGGCCTGCATTTCTTCATGTTCCCCTCCAGAACTTAAAATCCAGTACTGCTAAACTTCTCCTTGAGTTCCCTACCCACTTCCTGTCCTGACTTCCTTGAATACAAGGGTCTGTTTCCTTTCGCTGCAGACCTTGTTCCTTCTCCTTTGGAAGGGTTGTCTCCCTACAGAGCTGGGTTGGAGCACACTGGGGCACAAGCAGAAGGATGCCATCTGGGGACTGGACAGATGTGCAGGGCTGCGGGCGAGAGAAGCTGTCATTTGGGCATGCTGAGTGGGTTAGGCAAACACAAGCTGGGGAGAAGCTCTGTCCCTCTCAGCAATGGTCCTTTGCTCCGAGGCCTGCCGGGGCAGTCTGGCTCTCCATGCCGGTCAGAGTCCCCGTCAATAGGATCTGGGCTGTCGCCGATGTAGTGAAAAACAAGTCCAAGAGTCTGGACTTGAATCTCAGGTCATGCACTTATGGGCACAGTACTCACCCTTCTGAGCCCTGTGCATCCTTGTCTGTAAACAGCCACTCCGGTGGACTGCTCTAAGGTCAAAATGAAGACTATGTTAACTGATGCTATTCCAAAGGAGGCACTCAGAAAGACAGTCTCTTGCCTTCCCCCCTCTCTGTGCCTCTCTGTCCTAAAGGAAGCCTAAACCTTATGAGGGATCGGGGGTGAGAGGGAATCTGTAGGACTGATCTGCTGCGCAGGTTGCACACAGGATGAGAGAAGGGGCAGTCTCGCTTAGTGAGAGCCCGGCCTGCAGGCACCTGATGTGTGAAAGACCCAGGTCTACCCTGCCAGTCCCATCTCCTCTTTGCCACGTGTACCGTGGTCCTCGAGTGTGTACCCCCATCCCCACCCCATGCACTTTCACCTTCATATTTCATGCCCCCCTTCAGAAAGTGCTCCTACTGTCCCCAGAGGGACACTGGGGTGCACACAAAATCCACATAGAATAGGACCAGGGCCTAGGAGTTGGCTTCCTCATCACAACTTTGTCCCTGCAGGCCTCCTGCCCTGGGGGCAGTTTGGTTCCTCCTTATTCCCTCCACACCTCACCCCAACCTTCCTCCTAACCCCATCTGGTTTGCCCATAGAGCAGCCCTCCTGCAAACCCCTCCTCCACAGCCTGTGTGTGCATGGAGGGAGTGGGGAGGGGATCTTTGGGGTGGAGAGAGAGTAGGAGGGAGCGAGCATATCTGTTTTCTCCAGATGTCCACCCTTCCTTCTTTCTTCCCCAGTTGCAGGCTGGGGTCAAGGATAGAGTGATCTGTGCAGATGCTGAGATCTGACCTCAGCTGAGGACAGCCCTGATGCAGACCGTTAAGCTTGGAAACTGTGCACTTGGGGCCACACTTTCTTGCACCCCTCTCACCTTCTAGTATCACCCAGTGACAGCCAGCTTCCCTTTTGCTCCCCAGGACCCCTCAGCTGGGGCTCCACAGACCCCCCTACCCTCCACCTTTCTCAACCCTCAGCCTCCTTCAAAGCTCACATGGCAACTTCACTGATGGGCCAGATGCCTGCTCTGATGTAAATGACAGCACAGGTCACTTCTAGGAGGCATCCACTTGGATTTGGGTAGGAATTTCTGCAGACAAAATGCTCTAGTGGTGACAATTCTAGTCTGTGTGGGTATCTAGGGATTTAGCTTGCAAACCAGGGCAAGGGAACTGGGGGAAGACTCGGGCTCTGGTGTCCACACTGAACCGCTCTCCTTCCCAGCCCGGCGGCGGGGGGCCCTCCAGGGCCGGAACACCAGCAGGCCTGCGCTGCTGAGGCTGTCGGATCACCTCCTGGCCAACTACAAGAAGGGGGTGCGGCCCGTGTGGGACTGGAGGAAGCCAACCACTGTGGCCATTGACGTCATTATCTATGCCATCCTCAGTGTGGTGAGCACTCGGCTCCGAGCTGCCCCTCTTGTAGGGGCACATTTTGGGTGTAGAAGGCGGCCATGTGAGAGCAAGTTACTCCCTTGGAAGCATAATGGTCCTTCGAGAACCTAAATACCTGAGATCTGGCACCACACCTAACAATGGGTTGCAGCACGATCTGCACAGCTGCCCACACCTGAAACCCAGGGTCACCTGGGCCTCTGCCACACCCCTACAGTGAGGAGGTCACTTCCTGCACATGGTTCTTCCTACATTGCATAAGGGCAACCATCACTCTATGTTGGGTTAAGACTATCCTATTCATCTCTGTGTTCTCTGTGCCTTACACAGGTCCCTGGTACATGGCAGTGTCATTAAATGGTTGTTGAAGAATCAACCAACATCACTTAATTAATCAATTAATTAAACAAGAAGGCAATTGCAGAGACACAGTGGCACTGTGCTGGGGTGGGGTGGGTGGACCTGACTTTATAGTCTCCGTCACAGTCACCGTGGCTGCCTCCATACAGAATGAAGTCACTGTGTTTAGAACACTTCTGGGCAGAAACACAATATACTGGTTACTGTGGGGCTTCAGGGAGGGAAACTGGGAACTGGACGGGGGAGATGGAAGAATGACAAATTTCTCACTCTATGTGGCTTTGTACTTCTTGATTTCATACCAAGGCAGGCTACATAGATGTGTGTGTGTTTGTGTGTGTGTGTATGAGAGAGAGAGAGAGAGAGAGAGAAAGAGAGAGAGAGAGAGAGAGAGAGACACGGAGAGACATAACACAATAGGAAATGATAGAGAGTATGTATAATATATGTGCATATATATGTTTAAAGTTGAAAAAGAAATAATCGTTGTCTCTTTCCTAGTAAAAGCCCAACCTTCCTGGCTGGCCAGGCAGCTCCACCTTACACATTCCCCCACGCTGGGCCCCTTTCTTCACTCTTACCTCCCAAGGAAGTAGAGGCACAACAAAGCAGCTCCTTTTGTGGGGTGGTGTGTGCAAGGTGGCCCTCCAGCCTTCGGGACCACCTGTCTGAGCTCGCTTTCCTTTCCCAGGACGAGAAGAATCAGGTCCTGACCACCTACATCTGGTACCGGCAGGTGAGCAGGCCAGCCCCTCCCCTCCCCTGGTTTCCTGGGGTGGGGACTTCTCCCCTGTGGAAGGGTTTCTCCATCTGAAGGAGTCAAGAATCTCAGCGGCCTTGGTGGGAGAAGGTGAGGGGAGAGGTTCAGAGGCACCCTCCGCGGGAGATCCAGGAGTCCAGAATCTTCCCACCTCAGGACTGGGGGTGGAAGGGAGCTTAAAGATCAGTGGAGGAGAAATCCTCCAAGCCCCTTCCAATTTCCAAAGTTCTTCACAGCACCCCAAGCCAACGCTTGTCCAGCCTCTGTAGCAGGATCACCTCCAGTGCCAGGGAACCCACAAGGAAACCACTTCCCTTGCAAACAGCTCTAATTGCTAGACAGTTCTTCCTCCTATTAAGGCAAATTGGACAACAACCAAATTGAGTGATTGAAACAGGATGGTTCGTTCCATCCACTTAGCCCTCACATCCTCAGCCGTCTCTCCTCCCTTCCAGCTTCTGACAGGCACGGGTCAGGCACCGGTGTGCGGACTCAGGCCTTTGCAGGAGCTCTGGCTTCCTGCAGGCAGGGGAGGGAAGCACACGGTCAAAGCTGCTGCCTGCAGGGGCCCAGCTCTGGCAGCCCCTCGGGTTGTGGGGAAGAAGTCAGAGCAGAAGAGGAAGCCTACAATTGCTGGGGAGAGGAGAGCAGGAGGATGAGGGCGGCTCGCAGAGGTCACGCCCGAGAGAGGCTCTGGGGTGTGCGTGGGTTATCTGTGAAATCCCTCCTCGCTGCGCATGGGCACGCTCCACCTCAACCACTCACTCATGGGACAGGGGGTGGGCTGCAGGAAGGAGCCAGAATGCTGATCCTTAGATCTGCTCCATTTCTGCCTCACAGAGGGATCCCTTACTACAGAGCAGCCCTGCCTCAGGGAAAAGGACCCGAACAAGACTAGGAGCTCTTTTCCCTGGGACATGTGGCCCAGGTCCCACCTCTGGGCCTCTAGGCTCACTCGTCTGCCTCAGCTATTTGCAGTGAGCAGTGAGGGAATGTCTACCTGCTATGTACCAGCAACTGTGCTTAGGGACTGGAACTAGACGTTCCAGTTGTAGAGATACAAACTAGACGCAGACCCTGCCCACAATGAGCTCACGGACTAGTGGGAGCAACAGATACGGGGACACGGGGACAGACAATTGAAATGCAACACCATAGCCACTCCAATGCAACAAAGACAACATGCTAACCAGGGAACACAGAGGAGGCCCATACAACCCAGCCTGTGGTGTGGGGATCACGGAAGGTGGAAGGTGTCTTGGAGGAGGGAGCAGACAGATGCCTCGGCTAAGTCTGGAAGGATGAGGAACACTTATCTCGGTAAGAAGACAGGGCTTGCCGTCCGGGAGAGGGAGCAGAGGATGCAGAGATGTGGAGGTTCGGATAGTTCTGCACTCCGTATGTGTAGAATTCACAGAGGCATGGCCAAAACCTGAGGCTAGAGAGATGGTGGAGGCCAGGTTATGTGGGCCTTTCTTGGCGGTGAGGTTTAACTTTATCCTAAGGCCAATGGGGCACCGCTGAAGAACGTTAAGCAAGAGAGTGACATGATAAAATTTGCATTTTAGCCCAGCCATTCTGGCCTGGGAGTGGATCAAAACTTAACAGCCACCTCTGCTCTGTGAGGTGGATGTTATTATCCCCATCCACATAGGTCCAGGCCACGACTCAAGAGTTATTTGTCAGAGATCCCTCAGTGAGTGGCTAGGGGACCTGTAACACTGGAAATGCCTGAATGCCCTCCCCAGGAGAGGCTGCATCCTCCGGCGTTGCTATGTCTGTAGGGAGAACGTGAGTATGGAGCTGGGGGGACTCAGTTACCACTGAGGGATGTGGGTGCCACCAACGCCCAGCTCTTCCCTAGAAGATGCCTGCCTGCTGCCTGGGCACTGAGGGTGAAGTCTGCCTGAGTTGCAGGCAACCCTCCCCCAGATGGAGAGGGCGGCCCATGACCCCCCGCCCCTCCTCTAGCACTGGACTGATGAGTTTCTCCAGTGGAACCCTGAGGACTTTGACAACATCACCAAGTTGTCCATCCCCACGGACAGCATCTGGGTCCCGGACATTCTCATCAACGAGTTGTGAGTACTGTCATAGATGCCGGGTGGCCGGGTGGCTTGGGGGCTGGGAGACAAGATCACTGCTGCCGCGTTGAGACGTCCCGCCGGACCAGCAGACTGTAGGTAAAGTTGGCTGGAACCCACATTTTCCAAAGTCTTTATCTTTTTTTTTTTTTACCTTTATTTTCTTTTTAAAAAACTCCTCTTTTTCTGTGCCTGATGTTGAAACTCTGTACTTAGTCCAAGGGCCCCTGTTATGGAGAACAGTCAGTGAATGACCTCACACTGGGTTATAAAAGCCTCATGGGGACAGCTGCATTTTCAAAGGGGACAGCAATGTTTCTAAAGGGAATAGAGCACTGATGGTGGCCACTGCTCCTGGTCACAGGGGAGATTTAGAACTGGAGGACATGCTCAAACCTCCCAAGTGACACATGTGCCTGACAGGCCACAAATTGCTCCTCCAATACAAAGTGGGTCCAGAAAGCCTTTATTCCCAGCGGCCAAACACTGTTCCCTTTGGCCCCAGCCCACATACAGGCTCATTCAGGGCGCACCAGCTGGGCTTCTGAATTCAAGGGCAGGGGAGTGGCTGGGGGAGATAGATGCAAAAGGGAAGGTGACAGGTGGGGCCAGAGCCCTCCACCCAGCACCCACTGCATTGCCCAACTCTAGGGTGCCACTGACATTTTTCCAACGGAGGTGGTTGACCTTGACCCCACTCCCATGACCTGCGTATTTCAGGCTGGAGGGGCTCTGGGAAATCTGTTTCTGGCAGGATCTCCAGTTTCAACAGTCTTCTCGTGTCTCAGCCTGATCCCACTGAAGCGTGAAGGCTTCAGACCTCAGGCTCTGCCCACCCGGGCCTCCAGCGGTCTGTCGGGAGGGCCTACACATCCCAGATCAGCCAAGAGAGTGGGATGAAGTCTTGTGGGACTTTCCTGGCTTCCCCAATTTTTGCCCATGATTTCCTTAAGCTCCTTTTCCTTTAGAGAGGATTGTTCTCATTTCAAAGGATTTCTGGGGGTGGAAAGCAAAGATAAGCCAGAGTCAGGATGGGACATAAGGTTCTTTTCACCCCCACAAGCCCGCCTGTCCCCACAGGGCTGGCGATCCTGGGAGCCAAGCCCTGCCTGGCTCGGGGGCAACGGTGCAGAGGCGGCTGGGCAAACTCCCCACCGCCTGTGGCTTTTGGGTCCATGGATCTTTTCCCCTTGACTTCTGTGACCAGGAGAAAAAAGGAGAAATGCCTTTTCCTTCTTGGAAAGTAGCCTTGACAATGGCAGGTCAGGAAGTCTAAGATAGGAAGGTTGGAAAAACCAAAGCCAGACAAAACTGCCCATGCTGTCCTGCTGCCTGTGCCCTCCCTGAATTTCTTTCCCTACTGGGTTGCTCAGAGATCTTCAAACTCCCAGGGCTTCACCTGCCTCTTGTGCCCTCAAACTGACCCCTCTTCCCTGACCAGCGTGGACGTGGGGAAGTCTCCAAATATCCCATACGTGTATGTTCAGCATCGCGGCGAGGTCCAGAACTACAAGCCCCTCCAGGTGGTGACTGCGTGTAGCCTGGACATCTACAACTTCCCCTTCGATGTGCAGAACTGCTCTCTGACCTTCACCAGCTGGCTGCACACCAGTGAGTATGTGGGCTTCTGGGGGTGGCGGGGTGGAGGTCTGGGACCCCAGGGACACCCAGGCAAGGAGCACTCCCTGGGATGCCTTCTCCCTTATCCAACTTGCTCACCACCAATCTTCTTAATGTCTCTGAGCTTCTGATTCCTCATCCTCAATGTGGGGAGAGTATTGCTGCCCTCGCTGCCTCTTTCCATTGTCATAAGGATTTGATGAGACAGTGTGAACTGACTGCAGGATGCCCAGGAAAGGACAATTCTTTTCCAATGTCTCAAACAGGATCTGGCACTAAATGTCTCTCCGATCCACTCGCTTCTCCTCACCCCCCAGGCAAGCCACCCCCATCTCCTGCCCAGGTTTCTGCATCGGCCTCCTCCTTGGTCCCCCCCATTCACTGTTGTCCCCCTGCCATTCATGCTCCTCACAGCAGCTGGTGAGATCTTATTAAAATGCAAATCTGACCAAGTCACTTAAAACCCTCAATGGCTTCCCTGCAGTCCTGGGACACAATCCAAATCTGTGGGCTGGCTCTGCCTTGCTACCATCCAGCCTCACCTGCTGCACACCACCCCGGCTCCACTCCTGCCCAGCTGCCTTGACTTCTATCCCCAGCGTTCCTTGTTCTTTCCCTTTACCACATGCCATTTCCTCTCCTGGGCTACCTCGCTGCCCTCCTCCCTCTCCCCAACAACTGAGCCTGGCCAAGCACTCAACTCACCCCTCTGGCCACAGCCTAAGTGTCAGCTGCTCAGTCTCCCCTCTCATCCCCCAGGCTATCCCTGTTGCCCAACTTTACAGCACCCTGTTCTCCCCATCTCTACCACTGTAAGTACTTGCTCAATGTCTACTTCTCTCCTGGATATAAACTTAAGAGTGGGCAGGGACATGATTTCTTGCCCACTGTTAGATTCTTGGTTCACTGCCTGGCACAAAGGAAGGTGCTCAGCAGATTTTACCGGATGGATGAATGCTAGGTGCTCACTGGAGGGCTAGTGCAGTGTGCACCACCCCGCTGCAAGAAGGCATCTTCCATTTCTGTTCTGACCTATTCATGACATTAAACTTAAATTCTGGTAGTAATACATAACTTCCTTGACCAAGAGCCAAACTACAGATAAGGCTAAAGCCTCTTTTGACCTCTACCCTCAATCTCCTAAACTCTTTTCTGACAATTCCATACAATAAGAATTAACCACTTTTGTCACTGTAAGCTTCATATAGTACAGTCTGTTCTTCCAGATCCTTCTCTACGCATTCATATCCACACATGCATGTGTGCATATAGACACACACATACACATCTATGGAAAATGCATGGAAATTGTTTTCTGAGTTTTTATTTTACATAAA
>CAUYRT010094934.1:0-15085 GCA_963574885.1 Lepilemur ruficaudatus
TGACAAAATGTGGTATATGTATACTATGGAATACTACTCAGCCATGGATAAGGCTGAATTAAAGCCTTTTGCAACAATTTGGATGGAACTGGAGGCCATTATTCTAAGTGAAGTATCTCAAGAATGGAAAAACAAATACCAAATATACTCATTAATTAAACTGGAACTAACTGATAATCACACATGTGCACAGAGAGAAATAAAACTCAGTGGAAATCAACCATAGGGGAGGATAGAAGATTGGAAGGACAAAAACCTACCTAATGGGTACAATGAACACTATTCGGGTGACAGGTACACCTATAGCCAGGACTCAAGCATTACAAACGTGATCCACGTAATGTAGAACATTTTACCTCCTTCATATATTGAAATAGAAGAAAAGCTGATATTCAAGCTCCTCCTTCCTTTTGCTGTCTTTGTTATCACATGAAGAAATTTACAGGGAACTTCTAATGACTCAGGCCCATTAAACAACACAGATAAAGTTGCCACTCATCCCATTTTGGGGGTCTTCTGCTTTCCTGTGGAGTCCAAAGAGTTGTGGACAGGTTCCTAACACACCTCAAGATCTGTCTGCTCTTTTTAACAGTATGTCACCCTTGATCTCTTTGGCTTTGAGGGGTACTGGGGGTTGCTTTGTACTGTGAGGAAAATGTGCAAAGACTGGTGGGTCACTTGCAAGGGAAGGGCTGCAATTTTGGAGGTGGCAATTAGTAACTCTTATTACAAGGGGCTACTGGTTTCTTTATGTGTTTAGATATCAAGGCAGATTTGAACAATTGGAGGCTGTGAGACTGCTCATCACTGAGGGGTAAGACTCCACGTGGGATGTGCTGATCACAGAGTGGGCTGATTGGCATTGGGTCACCCACCAGCCTCAGGGGAATGTCTTTGTAGTAAGGTGCATTGTGGAAGCTTGTGCAGCCTGGTCTCCTGGCATGTCCCTCTTTTGAGGGACCTGGGATTCAAGGAAAAAGTGAGAGCCTTGATTTTTAAGGATTTATATGTGCTGCCCTCCAGTCATGCCTGCTTTTCACACATTTAGTATTAGGCCAGGGAAACTGCAAATACTTTTTTTGCCCTATGCACTAAAGAAATCCACCCCAAAGTTATTAATCAAATCAAGAAACAGAAGCTAAGTTTGAAAGACCACCCACTAAACAAAAGCAGTCTCCAAAGTACAACTTTGTGGCATTTAGCTGGGTGTTTTGGAACTCTTTATAATAGAAATTTATATCTATAAAGGAAATCTCCATTTGTAAGGGTGTTTGCCTCTGTGCACCTGGAGGAGAGGGAAGGATGAGTCACTAGAATCTTACTATTGGTTTAAATTCACACAGCTAATCTTACCTTTGTTTAAGGTGCTTTTCCCGGCAATCTTGTCTTAACTGGTCTTTTACTTACACCCTCCTTCCTTGGTTCTAATTCAGCTCTATGATTTTGAGATGTAAATTTTTTTCTACTTTGTTTCACCTAAGAATCATCCTATTAGAAGTGCAAATTTAGGGTTTCCTAGCTAACGATTGCTTAGGACAATGAAATGGATAATTGGAAAACTTGGAGTATAAAAGGGGGGAAATAAAAAACTATTTGAAACATGAAAATAAAAATTTTTCATGAAAGCTGTAAATCTTTTGTCTGTGTGTCTATATGTATGTATGCTTATATGTGTATGTGATAGTTCACTACCAAAATATATGAAAGAACTCCAATTAATGGCTTAAAGAAAAAGTAAGCATTTCAATAAAATATTTTGTCAGAAAAATAGAAACTAACTCAAAAAGCCCTTTAGCACATGTGACTTCAGTAATCTTTGGTAAAGAAAACTAGTTTAAAATTGTTGGCAAAATAAGTTAGAACATCTTCAGGTTGTCAGTATTAAATATAATTCAGACATTACATACTAGTCAGAAAGGTTTAAGATGCTTCCATTAGATGTTTTATGGTCATAAAACCGTTGCTTCTGAAGTGTTTTTGACACTTGCTTGATTTTTCTGTGAGCTAAAGCTGTAAGGACTGGCTGTCAGGCTCTCCTTAGCCTTGTGCATATCTTACTCTGCGCTTGTCTTTGATTTTGAGCCCCTGTATTCTGTGGTTTGGACAGGTGACCATGGTGAGGAAAGAAAGAGAATGGAAACCATTGTACAAAGTCATAAAAGGTTAAGGAAAATCTTGTGTGGTCAAAGCTGGTTGAGATTGGATGAATTAGTTTATAAAGTTTTATTAAAATTAGCTTGTGAAACAAAAAAATAGCTTTAGTATTAATAATGCACTGATACAAAGATAAAATTTGTTTTTATCTTTTGAAAAAAATTGCCATATACTTTTAATAAGAATGAAAGGACTTCTGGGAAATCATTGGTATTTTGGCCCTATTTTTCACAGTAAGTAAAACCTTTAAAAGGATTGACAAAGATGATATTGTGTCATATATGGTGGCTGTCCCAACCTTTTTGGCGCCAGGGACTGATTTCATGGAAGACCATTTTTTCATGGTGTGGGGGAAAGCAGAGCTCACTCAGTGATGAGAGCAATGGGGAGCGGCTGTAAATACAAATGAAGCTTCACTCTCTCTGGCCCGCTACTCACCTCCTGTTGTGTGGCCCAGTTGCTAACAGGCCGTGTGTGGCCTGTGGCCTGGAGTTGGGGACCACAGATTTATGGAATATAATAGATATTAACTCATGATTGGTTCTCCTATCTGCTGTAAGTGAAATGTATCGTGTTTCTGGGTTTTCCATTTCGCTGTAAAAACACAGACACTAAAGCATGCAATTTAATCAGTAATTGTTCTTTCAGTTCCTGAAAGTCATAGAAGTTTCTCCTACCTCAAATGCTTTATTTCCTGCCCACCAGAGGAGAAAAATCCTTATAGAATTCTTCAATGTTACAAATGCAAATGTCTTTACAAAAACTAAAACCATCAGCTCCTCTTTAAGACATTGGCTTTTTAAAATCACCTTAATTACAATTTAACGTATTCTGTAAAGTGGCACTCAAGGCATAATTTAAATTCTTTTTATGACTAAATTTCTTCAAAACTTAACAAAAAGAAATAATAAAAGATTTATGCTTACATTTGGAGTAAACTGGAAAAAAAAAAAGAAGGGACAGATATATTTTGTTTGCCTCATGCTGTCTTTATCAGTTCTTTTGATTTTGGGGAAACTGAGTCTCCTCTCTATCACAGTAGTTTTTGCATTTTGAAATCTTTGAGTTACACTTTAGCTAAACAAATAACTATTAATATACATTGACCTGTAATCCTATTTTTAGCCAGTACTTTAAACCTTTGATGTTTGACAAACTTTCCAAAATCAAATTTTGAATTCTAAATTCACTCTTTTTTGTCTCTAACTTTTTGGATATTAGGGCCCCTAGAATTCCAAGAGAGATATATTAAGCTTTTTGGTATGTTAAAATCATATGGGAAACATTGTCAATTAAGAAATGGTATTTAAATTTATTTGAGTTATATTTATATAAATGTATTATTAATATGTGTTCTGAAATTGTATGAGATTCCTGAACTTCTGATATGTCTTGGTATGTCATTAGTAATGATTATGATTATGTCAAATTGTCATATGCCACAGAAATAACAAATATTTTTGTCAATTGTGTCTTTAACCATAGCTATTCTAAGTCTTTTGTTATTCACAATTAATGTTTTACTTTAATTCTTCTCAAAATATGGTTTTTAATTGGCTACAGTCTAAAAGTTGCTTTTTCTTAAAGAAAATTGATGGAAAAGAGCCTATCAAGCACTCTTGAATACAGATTTCTGATAACTTTGGAGATCATACCATTGGACTCTGTAAAAATCTTCCAGGACTCGAATTAAAAAGCTGATATTGATGTGTTCATGAGGATTGCCAACCCAATACCAAGAAGAAAAAGAGTAATAATAATTACATGGGACTTAACTATGGAGGACTAAAATGATTTTTTTATTTGAAACATTGTGGACTCTTTTTATATTTTGTTTTCCAGAGTCAACAACACTTTTTTTTTTCTTTTTGAGCTATTTACAGCTTATATAAAATGGGTAAAGTACTCTTTTGTGAGCAGGATTGAAACATTTGTCTTTCTGCCTACCTGATTTCTCCAAAATTTGTAAACTCTTAATAAGTATTCTTAATTTATGGTAATATAGTTATTAAATATCTGAATAAGTTCAGTCAGAATCTGTTTTTCTCTGTAACAGGACACAATTAGAGACATTGGTATTTTACAAAGGCTTTGACTGGAATGACATATTTTCAGATATGACCAGACTGCTTTGAGGAATCAAGATTGATTTTAAAGAACTGATAAAAAGCCAATTGGAAAGACTGGCCTGGTACTTTGCCTACACAGTTCCCTTACAAGGTTCCTGACCTTTAAGTATATAAAGAATATCACTTTCTGACCTCAAGATATTTTGGGACACCTTGATAAAACAGGAATTCACCCAGTTCATACAGGTATTACAGGCACAGTTTAATGGTGAGTACTTGGGTTGGCTTCCTAGCCTCAAGAGGCTTATAAAAGTTTATATCTGAAATTCCATATTAAAAAGTTCCAGCAGGCCGGGCGCGGTGGCTCACGCCTGTAATCCTAGCACTCTGGGAGGCCGAGGCGGGCGGATTGCTCAAGGTCAGGAGTTTGAGGCCAGCCTGAGCAAGAGCGAGACCCCGTCTCTACTATAAATAGAAAGAAATTAATTGGCCAACTTAAGACATATATAGAAAAAATGAGCCGGGCATGGTGGCACATGCCTGTAGTCCCAGCTACTCAGGAGGCTGAGGCAGAAGGATTGCTTGAGCCCAGGAGTGTGATGTTGCTGTGAGCTAGGCTGATGCCATGGCACTCACTCTAGCCCAGGCAACAAAGTGAGACTCTGTCTCAAAAAAAAAAAAAAAAGTTCCAGCAAAGCCCACTTAAAAAGAAGCCTACATGGCCAATCACCACTCTTGTTGCATTTTATGCAAATAATTAGGACAAGTATAATGTAATACTAAAACTTGTTTTACAAGTAAATTGGTGCTACTAAGATTTATCTTTGGTAGGAACTAGAGACAGAAAAATTATTTCAGAGGAAAACTACAGCACACCTGTTATTAGCTTCTATCCCTGACAAGTGCTTTTGAGTTTTTACTATTTGCCTGCAATTTGGATTAAATCCTGAATTATTTTCCAGCTACAATATCTTTCTCTAGAAGAACCTGGATTTAATTTTCATCATGATATTTTTAGTTGGCTCTCTAATAGAATAGGGTGGGTTTTTATAAATTCTGATATACAAATTCTCTTTTTGGTTATAATTCTTATGTGTTACTTCTGAGAAAACTAAAATCATGGAATTCCAAAGACTAGAGATGATTCAACAGGTGACAGCAGCTACATAAATCAATGACTTGACTGAGGTCTCATTTTTGCCACTCTGTGATGCCATCCCATATCAGCTTTTGGGTGCTCATAAAAAAAAATCCTCACTGAGACGCCTCCTCCTTCTTCCAGAGATGTCAGACAGGACTATCCAGGAATGAGCCTTCCCAGCGAAGGACACTTTGACACTCAGATTTTGATCATCAATGCTTTTAAGAAGAAAGATTTTGATCAAAAAGGGAGAAATGAGAAAGAAAAGTCTTTTATCTGAGGAATGTGAGCCCCTTTAAATTATCAAGCCCAGAAAGGCATTTAAAATGTGACAGCACTCACATCTCACTACCCTTGAGCTAAATAATTACCTCTTGAAGCCACTTGTTATGCGAGCTTCAGACTTACTGATGTCAAGTGGCCATAAAATGCTGTACACCCTGTAGTTCAACATTGTATAGCCGATCACTAACCAATATTATTTCTGTAAACCAATGAGAATTCCTGATGAACAACTTTTGTAATCAACTCCTCTCATGAGTCATCCTTTTTTTCCTCGAAAACTTAAGCATCTCTTTTGTTCTCCAGGGCACTGCCTAAGGCAACTTGGAAGTGTGTTCCAGGCTGCAGTCCTCACTCTTTGTGCTTGAATAAGCTCTCTTTAAACTAGATTCTGATCTTTTTTATTATTTTAGGTTGACACAGTCATCCAGCCAGCAGCAGGGAGAGGTAGCCAACAGGACCGTGCCTCCTGCAGCTCTTCCTGGGAAAGAGGACCAGTCTGCTGCGAAGACTGCGCAGAGTGCAAAGGGCAGAATTCCTCAGATGAGATGGTAGAAAGGACCTGAGAAGATGCTGCCCTGAAACCAATACCTCCATGATAAAACTGTCTCTTGGTATCTTGGAGTCAGTAACAAGATTAAATTTTAGATTCAAGCATACCTAGACGTCTTCCAAATTCTAGAGATACAACCCTGAGAGCATGTACAGAATCAGCCCTCAGACAAAGACTGTGAACCAAGGACTGCTGTCGCTCTTGGTAAATGCGTCAGGATAAATTAGAAGATAATAACGATGAGTGATGTTTAGCAAGGGCTTGCTCTGTGCTTTGCATTGTACTCACCGCTGCACAGAATTATCATTTCCCTTCTCACTGTAACCCTATAAATTGGGTTATAAATTTATAACCCTATAAGTGTAAATTACAGAGAACGTTGGCTGAGCACTCACCCTGTCTCAGGCATTGTGCCAATATTCCATTAAATCTTTATAACAACTCTCTGGCAGAGATATGATTGCTATGATCCCTATTTTATAGATGGGGAAATTGAGAAGTAGAAAAGTTCATAATTTACCCAAACTCTCACAGCTAACAAATGGCCAAGCCTGGATTCAAAGTGTCTAATTCCAAAGCCTATACGTGGAGTCATCACACACAATACTAGCTTATAGCAATAGATGACAAAAGTGGGGCTTAGAAAATTCAAGTAACAAGGCCAAGAGCATGTAACCACCAAAGAGTGGGACCAGTACTCAAACTCAGCCTTCTCTGAACCCACATGCATCCACATTGCTACGTCTTACTGCCTCCATAATAGATAATCCAATAGAATAAGAAAAGTGAGCCATCCTTTGCCTTGGGGTTAATAGTAGTAATAATGAATACACTGGTCAATGGTATAATCAAGGGTACAGAAATTACCAAGTAAGAATCCCCAAACCATGGCAGTGGGGATGGTAAAATAGGTAACCTGCCTTTTCCCAGCCGCCTCTAACGCTGGCAGCTGCAGCAAAGAGGTACAGAGACTAGACTCTGAAGCCAATCACCTGCCTGCAAATGCCAGCTCTGCTACTTACCAGGTATGTGAACTTGGGCAAATCGCTTCGCTCTGCTGGGCTTCGGTTTCCTCATCTGCAAAATGCTAATAATAATAGGGTTGTTTGAGAATTCAGTGATTTAGTCGTAAGTGAAGAGCTTCTAATAGATAGTTCCTGGCACACAGTAAGTGCTACTGTTGATTGTGATCATTGTATTTTTGTTACTTTAGGACCTCCTGAAGTATGCTCTGCTCCCAACTCTGAAACTAATCCTTGGCATTAGCTCCCCTGCTTGGCATTGCCAGGCTTGCTTTTATTCTGCTCTGCCCTTGGCATCCAAGCCTCAGCAGCTGATGTGCTTATTTTCTACCCCAGACCCACTGGCTTGGATTTCCTACCTCATATTGAGCACTGTGCCCCCTTGCGCCTCAGATTCCCAATGAGTGGGTCCCTAATAACTGCTCTCACAACTCCTGTTACAAACCACTTGCCCACTTTGACCCTGCGTTACCTCCCCCATTTAGTTCAGTTCCGTGGATCCTGCGTGTAGGATCCTACCCACTTAACTCTGGGACCAATCTCTTGATCTGAAGTTTACATTTTAGGTCCTTATCTCCATCAACCTATTGCTCACTCGTAGTAGAACTAAAGTTGGTACCGTCCTTTACAGTTTACAAAGCAACTCCCCAAACGTTATCTAATTCAACCTCCTCAACAATCTTGTGAGGTAGGCACTTTTATTGCTCCTAAATTTATAAGGAGATTCGAGCAAGATAAATAATTTGACCAAGGTTGCAAAGAATTAGTAGCAGAGATAAAACTAGAAATCAGCTTTTCTGGCTCTAGACACTATTCTTTTCAGAACTCCACACTGCATAAGATGTATAATGTCTGCACAGATTCTTTTTTTTTTTAATTTCAGAATATTACGGGGGTACAAAGCATTTTGGTTACAGTGAATTACTTTGTATAGTTTGAGTCAAAATTGTAACTATGTCCATCCTGCACAGACTCTTAATACTGGCCTTCCACCACCCAAAGCCCAATTATAGAAATTCCTAGGCCTCCATGTCCAGCCCTGACCTCCCTCTTCGACTTTTGCTCCTGCATCAGCAGCTGTTGTACATGATCACCCGAGCAGCCACATGAAGCTCAGTAGGCTCAGCTCTGACCTTAGCATCCTTTCCAGCTCACCAGCTCTGTGTGTGTGTGGTTCCATTACTATCAATGATCCAAATTGTTCCTAGACCCAATGCTAAGGAATAACGCCGGACTACCCCCTCACCCTTCCCATCGTAGTCAGTTATTCATTGAAGCTGAAGATTCTTTATGCTCTCTCCTGTATGTGTCCTTTGTTTTCTATTGACACACCCTCTGCTCCAATTCATGCCCTTGTCATTTCACCCTTGAACCACTACCTTATGCTGAGAAACATCAATCTTCCTTGGATAGTAATAGATTCTTCATTTAAAATAAAAGGAAGAAATGCTGTCTGCTGTCACCTCTTCTCCATTTACATGCACATTAGCTGAGAATCTGCATATGTGATCAAGACACCTGAAATTTTCTTAAGCTGGTATTTTCAAAAGGTAGTGGAGCACAGAACACTTTCTTCACTGAAATATCTGCTTGTCAGTAAGGTTCCATAAAACAATTTAGACATTTACCACCTCAACGCCACGTCTGTTTCTGAATTTATCTTTCGTTACTACGCTGAGCAAATCCCTCTTGCCTTTAAATTGACTTCTGAGCAAGTTGGACCAAGTCCTACCTATGAGTTTGACACCATCATTCTTTAACCTCCCAAAGCCCAAAGAGTGCTCCAGATTGAGCTCACTGCAATGTGGACCATCTGTCCCAGATTCTCTACATGGTCTTGGTTTTATGTAATTCATCCTTCTCAATAAAGTTGATTCAGATGGAGCATGATATGAATTTTTTTATTTTAAGGGATGCATTTTTATTTTTAAAAATGTTTTTATTGAGGTATAACTGACAGATTAAAAATTGTATATATTTAAGATGTACAGCATGATGATGTGATGTACACTGTGAAATGATTACCACAATCAAGCTAGTCAACACATCTATCACTTCTTATAAGTAAGTTTGCACATTGTAAAAAATCCCTTATTAAATTACATATCCTGGTTTCCAATTTATGTAGCTGGTGTGCTGTCATTGATCACACTTGTTTTCATACTGCTGGTTGGAGGCACCATATATAGTACTATATCGTTAATAATGTTTTATATCCCCTAATATCTCTCTTACTAGATTAGTCTATTTTTCTTGTGTACTTATTTATCTCTGAGAGTTAGACCCTTGTTAACTTACATTTATTACTTTATTTATTTCAATAGGTTTAAGGGACACAAATGGTTTTTACTACATGTAGAAATTGTGTAGTAGTGAAGTCTGGGCTTTCAGTGTACCTGTCAGCCTAATAGTGTACATTGTACCCAATAGCTAATTTTTCACCCCTCACCCTCCTCCCGCCATCCCCCTTCTGTATTGCAAACATCCATTAAGTCACTATGACCACGCATACCCACAGCTTAGCTCTCACTTATAAGTGGAAACATGAGGTATTTGGTTTTCTGTTTCTGAGATACTTCACTGAAGATAATGGCCTCAAAGTTCCATCCAAGTTGCTGCAAAAGACATTATTTCATTCTTTTTATGGCTGAGTAGTATTCCATGGTGTGTGTGTATGTGTGTGTGTGTGTGTGTGTGTGTGTGTGTGTGCATGCATTATCCGTTTTTTTAATCCACTCCTCAGTTCGTGGGCATTTAAGTTGATTCCGTATCTTTGCAACTGCGAATTGTGCTGAGTACAACAGCTACAGAAAATAGTATGGAGATTCCTCAAAGAACTAAAAGTAGATCAGCCATTCGATCCAGCAATTCCACTACTGCGTATATACCCAAAGGAAAATAAGTCATTTTATCAAACGACAACTGCACTCATGTGTTTATCACAGAGCAATTCATAATTGCAAAGACAAATTATTATAATTATTCTAAGTTTGCCTATCAGATTAGCTCAAAGACTTTAAAATGGCAAAAACCTTTCTTAAAATAAAAATTTCAGCTTTAAAGACCAAGATTGCCTAATAAACAAATAACCTGTTTTAATTTAAGAAGTACAGACTCATCTTTAGTGGGCCACAAAACTTAAAGGAAGCCAAAAGCACTAGTATCAAAGTACATATTACATTCACTCACAGAGCCCTCTGGGCTTTTAGCTATAGCTCCTTTTTAAAGCTCACCTGGTACTCAAATATCATAGTTGAAGGGCAGCATGAATAATTATACAAAAGCAGAAAATACACTAGTGTATACAGGTGATTTCATACAAAATAAGCACATGCAGTAAATTATTTGTGGGTAAAATAATAGGATGTTTTGGATTTGCTTTAAAACATTACAGCAAAATCAAAAAAACCGAAGGGAAGTGGGGCAAAGATAGTTTAAACAAGATTGGTAAGATGCTGATACTTACTGAATTGGATACATGGGGGCTTGGTATACACTCTATTTTTGTGTGTGTTTGAAAATTTCTATAATAGAAAGCTATAAAAATGTGCAGATGGCTGATGCTTATTAAAGAGGGAGGAGGAGGATGGTCCAAGTGCCTTTCCCATCAGATCTGTGTCTCTACCAGGAACCATGCCACAGTCGACCCAGTTCTCACTTAAGCCATAGCCCTCAGCCTGCTGCTTCACATCATCACTACCCCCAGGCCTCTCGGCAAGGCCAACCCAGGATTGACTCCCACCAGGAGGACGTCAGTGAATGGAGCCAGGTCTCCATCTATTTATCCTTCTTTTCCCTGCTCTCAGCCGGTTCTGTCCACCAACCTACTACCTCCCTGTCAGCTCACCTGACTGCCCCTCCTTGCTCCAGCTCCATCAGTTTTTGGAAACATCAGCTCTGCCCAAAACTTCATAATATTTTACCTAAACTATTGCAACTATCTCAGCTATCCATTCATTTTTGTAAACCCTTTGACAAATAATATTTC
Source organism: Lepilemur ruficaudatus (assembly GCA_963574885.1). NCBI lineage: Eukaryota > Metazoa > Chordata > Mammalia > Primates > Lepilemuridae > Lepilemur > Lepilemur ruficaudatus. The sequence goes on from CAUYRT010094934.1 coordinate 11,210, forward strand.
CCCTAAAATTTCTGTTACCAATTGATGCCAGGAATATGAATCTTCCGCTTTTCTCTACCTTCTGCTGCCCTTTTTATTCTCTCTGACAACGTGAATTCTGACCCCACTGCTGCCTGGACCCAGACTGTGGTGCAGAGTCTGCTTCCAAGATCCCTCAGCTGATGCTCTCACATAGTGCCCATCATCTGCCCTAAAGAGGAGGGAGACGCAGGGGTGTGTGTAAGAGAATCAAGCGCTTGTCCTATCACAAAAGCCAAAGAAGGAAGAGTTTCAAGGTTACAGTGGTCAAAAGGGCAAAATGCACTAGAAAAATCTAGAGAGAATATGTAGTTGGAAGAGAGATTTGGTTACTGGATTTTGGTAACTAGGAAATCATTACTAACAATGATCAGTTTAGAAATGATAGAGGTGGGTTCCAAATGCATAAAATTCAGGCAAGAAGAAGGCATAGGAAAGACTGGTAACTTACCCAAGAATGTACCTTACAATGATAGGAAGAAGAAAAGTACAATAGAATCGTACATAGAAAAGTGCTCAAACGTGGGGCATTTCAAGACAAGTTAGACAGACCTGGACATATTGAAAGGTTGAGGAAGGAGCCAGTGGAAGAGAGAGACTAAGGGATCGAGGAGGCCATAAACCTAGAAAACAGAGTCTTGGAAGTGACAGAAAGGAATGAGGATGAAAATACAGATCGAGGTGTTAGCCTTGGAGGGGGCAAGCACATCTCTTTCGTGAGATTAAAAGGTAAGTGGAGCGCTCACATTTTAAGGAGATCAATCTGAAAAAAGCTAAAGATTTTTCTTGAAGGGCTTCAATGTTCTCAGTACAAATGCATCAAAGTGAATGAGATAACATGTGTACCATGCTTGGCATAAAGTAACTGTTCACCATGTGGTGGCCCAAGGAGACTTAGTAGTCTAGTAGAGGTAGTGGTAAGAACATCAGAGAACATTTATTATTTACTATATTCCAGAAACTTCTCTAAGCTGTTGTGGTGGTAATGGTAGAGGTAGAAGCAGCAGAAGTAGCATAATAAGTAAGGAATACCTGTTTAAGAATAAAGTGAGCAGAAGGAAGCTTGAGAAGAACAGAAGGGTGGTTGGCAGAGATGCCATGCAGATATCATCAGCAAATGGGCAGACTATTATTGTGCATTTGTAGGGACCCACTGGAAGTTTGGCCTATTGGAAAAGGTTCGTATGTGTCTGGTCAGACACAAAGCTAGCAGAGTGGCTGAAATTGTAATAAGTAGGCAGTCATACTACACAGACAGGTGCACAACTAGTTAAAAGATTCAGCAGATAGTACCTTAGAGGAAGGTTAGTGATAGCCATGGGACTTAAGCGTCCGCTTGCTAGTAGCTAGGCAAGGGTGTGGAAATGGTCAAGGATGGGAAGTATAGTTAGTACAGTAAGACATAAGTGCTGAAGTCACTGAAAATGGATGAATGGACAGGAAAATTGGGAGCACAGTTCCACAATATGACTTCATTTGAGGAACTGATTATATGACTGCAAGGAGATTAAAAATATTGCCCTCGTCTTCACATGACTCAGCTTTTGTTATCAGAAATTATCAAAGAAGTTACAAGTAATATTAGAAATATGTAGACAATGGTGACAAGACTTTCTGATATGAAGTGGTGAGATACTGTAGACCTCAAATGAGAATAACGGATAATAAGAGAAAGGTCAATCATTAGAACGATATTAGTTAGTGATAAGCAACTGTATTCTTCCTTTAGTCCACCAATGTAATAGTGAATTAATAGATTTTCCAACCTGGAACTATCCGTGTATTCCTTGGAAAATTGTAAAAATATGATTTTTGGAAATGTTGAATTTGCTTGGGTAATATTTTTAAATGTTTTTATCTATAAAATTAATTTATACATTTTTATAATATACTTATGAGACTTATTTTAATCTAAGTTATGCAAATCTCATAAAATGAGTTGGGCAATTTTTCTTTCATTTTCTGATAAAACTTATGTAATATTTTGGGAATTAGGTGTCTCTTGACACTTTGGTAAAATCCACCTGCAAAATGTTTTCCATGAGAGGAGAGCAGATCTCTCCTGTGAACTGCAGATAATCTTTTTAATAGCAATTCAATGTCATTAATGATTATTATTCTATCTAAGTTTTCTACTTCTTTTTGGGCCAATAGGCTTTTTTTCAGATATGTGTCTACTGCATCCATGGATACTTTTAATTAATATTCTTTTATTATTTTTAATCTCTACGATGCCTATTTTAATTTCTGCCTTTTCATTTTTTATTCATTTATATTTTTTCACAATTTTCCATATTAAGAATCTCAGAAATTTATCCATATTCTTAGAATTTTCAAAATTCTACCTTACCAACTTTCAAAACCTTACGAACTTAAGGTTTTGGTAATAATCTCTTTTTTGTTTCTTTTATATGCTGTTGATTTCCTTATGTATTATTATAACTTATTTTTGATAATTTAGGTTTACTCTATTGCTTTTTTTCCTATCATCTATATTTCTATAAATTTATTAAAAAATTATGTAAGGCCCCAAAAGACATTAACTTTTGCTCCTTAAATTCATAAATGTCATCAAACTCAACTTTACCAACCTCTTCTCTGCTGGAGTAAGAGAAAAGCTCCTTTTCTCCCTAGAAGCAGCCAACCCTCCAGCCAATCTGCAATCTAGTGACAAACGGCTGAGGAATGTGAAGATGATGTAAGCATTTTCATCCTCTGTTCAAACATGGATCCCACATGACCTGAAGTCTGAGAAAACTCACAGCAATCATCCAAGAGCAGATAGAGGCACCAACAATCTGAGATATCCCTAGGCCCAACTAGTGAATCGATTTGTTGACACAACTCTTTAAATAAAGCCAGCCCCCAGCCAAAGAAAACATTATGTAGAAAACCCCAAACTCCTGTCACTGGTAAACTTTGCTTTAATTCAGGGCTTATCTACCCTGAAAATTATGTCCAAAGATCCTCTTGGCATTGTTTCCAAAATTCTGAGCAGTGACTACACTGCTATTTGCGAATGATGTCATCGCATCCACGACTTCTCATCACCAAGGAGGCCTGTCCAGATGGAGTCCTTTCCCAGCTGGTTCTCACCTTATGGGGAAACTATGTGCAGAAAAAGAATGGGAATGAGAGAGCACTCTAAGCTCTCAAAGCTCAGTGGCAGGGAGAGGTGGGATGGAGCTCTGGATTGGAAAACATGTCAATCATGGCTCCATAATACAATAATATTTGTAAATGATATATATGTAGCACTTTAGAATTTACAAAATATTTTTCATAAATAAGATCTCGGGGTTTTTTTGAGACAGAGTCTTGCTCTGTCACCTGGGCTAGAGTGCCGTGGCGTCAGCCTAGCTCACAGCAACCTCAAACTCCTGGGCTCAAGCGATCCTCCTGTCTCAGCCTCCTAAGTAGCTGGGACTACAGACACACACCACCATGACCAGCTAATTTTTTCTATTTTTAGTTGCTTGGCTAATTTCTTTCTATTTATAGTAGAGACGGGGTCTCGCTCTTGCTCGGGCTGATCTTGAACTCCTGAACTCAAACGATCCTCCCACCTCGGCCTCCCAGAGTGCTAGGATTACAGGCGTAAGCCACTGCGCCCGGCCTAAGATCTCATTTAAAATCTCAAAACAATCTGCCAATTAGACACAGGTTGTATTCTTATTCTTATATTTTAGTCGTGTGAACTGAGGCTCAGATAAGGTAAATTATTTTCTAAAGTATACATAGCCCCTCTCCAAAAAAAAAACCTGGCAAATGTGGGATAAGAACCTAGAATTTTAGAACTCAGAATTTTGTTTCCAACCCTTTCCTTCCCCAAAGAGTTTAGGAAGATGGGAGAGGTAG